>JAWZYV010006084.1:600000-811220 GCA_038373885.1 Cheiracanthium punctorium | reverse complement strand
GCTGACTTTCGTAAAATATTTTTAAAAATTGCTGCATCTGAATTCTATCCGTCATAACTTTTTTATATTTTGTCAAATGACGGAGCATACATTTCGCCCTCTTTTAAAAGAAAAACCAGTGGAAAATATAAATTAGGAGATTTTTTACGAATTTTTAAGTACAAGAATTATTTTCATTTCAATACCAGCAGCTTAAAATTTTCGGTATGATATCTTGCGTTTTGGTTGTCTTGGAGACAGTAACAATGATTAAAATTGCCAGTTGAAAAAAATAAATAAAATTCTTTAAAATAACTGAGTTTTCACATGTGGAAAAGTGCGTGATTTTGATGTCATACGTTTAAAACCTCTTTCGAAACTCAATCAGAATAACGGACTCGCAAGCAAAACATACGCCACGCATGAAATAATTCTATATTTTACTTTACGTTGCCAGATAAATAATTGAATGCTGTTTTTTCACCAGTGAATTATCCAGCATTATTTTCGATTGAGATTTTAAACGGGTCACGTTTTCGAATAGCAGGAAATATATTGCGGTATTAAACAGGGCCTGATTATGACCAACAGGGGGCCCCGGGCATTGATGAATTTTGGCGGCCCCCATCTATGAAATTTGTTTTATTTTTCATAATTTTTTTTGTAGAAAAAGCATTACATTTGAAATTGGGGGCCATTTCGAGCCGGAGGCCCCATGGCAAAATCCCTATTTGCCCGTGCGATAATAGGGCCCTGGTGCTAAATACGCCAATCTGACAAGAATTATGCGTAAAAAATTATGGCGAGCTGATTTAATGGCAACCATAAAGTGAAATGATTATAGTTTATGCTAATGCATAAATTGCAAAGAATCACCAAAGAGTAAAAGCCTACATTCGTGGCAAATATCTAAACCGTTTCTTTAAATGAAGCATTAACGGTTGCAAAACGACAATATATTGTATTGGTATCAGTAAAAGATAGTATAATTAATATTAGGTAGATATGCTAAGGCAATATTCATCAAAGCACAATATACCACATTAATAAATATTTCGTGAAACTAAGCCTTCTATTCATTCTTCAACAACCGTCTTACATCACAGCTAACAAAATAGTAAGTAAGTCTACGTCGCGTTAATATATCCCGCGGTAGTTTCAACAGAAAAGACTGTAAAAGAGATTCTGTTTTCTCACAAGAGTTATGATCACATTTTTTAGGAAAATGTTCTCTTCTTGCCTTGCGAAGAGCGGGTACACAACTATTTAATTATAAAATAAAACGGTTCTCCACATCATGTAGTATCTAAGGTACTAATGGCATAACTTAAATCTAAAAAAGAGTATGATGCAGAAATGAGACATTTTGAATATTAGGAATTTTCACTGCGAACCGTCACGCTTTTCTTTTCTAATTGCGAATGACACCGACATAGTTTTTTGCGTCATAATATTAACAATGGTCTCAGGTCAGTACTTATACTAACTTTACAAATAACTAATGAGTAACTTTACGCCACGAGTCAAATCATTTTGCTTATTTTTAGATTCCACATCACTGGAATCAATTCGAACTATACATGCAAGAAAAAGTTTCGTTCCCTACCGTGCGGAGAACGGGCACGCAGCTTGTATATAATAAAATCCGAGAGTAAACATTGTATGTAGCTATGTAGGTAGGTTTGTGACCTCCGATCTTCTTGCGCGCGTCTCTCGATTGCATTGGGCCGAGACGGTTGGTCGCAGACCTACTGAATTTTGCATACGGCTTCGCTAGGACAGATCCTAACACGCCTCGGAGCGATTTTTTCGAAATTCGAATTAGAAAATGTTTTATTTTATGTTTTGTCCGATTTTTAGCGATTTTTCTCGCATAATACGTAATAACGCCGATAATTGCACTCGTAGTAAAACGATGTTTACATCATCGGACAGAGGAGAAAATTTTCTTTCGAAAACAGTTTGTTCGGACTGTGTAATATAATTTGCAGATTTTTGGGAATTTTTCAAAAAAAATTAAATTTGACGCTGACTTTCGTAAAATATTTTTAAAACTGCTGCATCTTAAATTCTATCCGTCATAACTTTTTTATATTTCGGCAAAAGACGGAGCATACAATTCGCCCGCTTTTAAAAGAAGAACGGAGGAAAAATATAAATTAGGAGTTTTTTTTACGAATTTTTAAGTAAGGAAGGATTGCTTAAAAATTTAGGTATTATATCTTGCGGTTTGGTTGTCTTGGAGACATTAACAATGATTAAAATTGCCAGTTGAAAAAAATAAATAAAATTACTTTAAAATAACTGAGTTTTCACATGTGAAATGTGCGCCACTTTGATGCCACGAGTTTAAAACCCCTTTCGAAACTCGATCAGAATAACGGACTCACAAGCAAAACATACGCCACGCATGAAATAATTCTATATTTTATTTTACGTTGCCAGAAAAAGAATTGAATGCTGTTTTTTCACCAGTGAATTAATTATCCAGCATTATTTTCAATTGAGATTTTAAACGGGTCACGTTTTCGAATAGCAGGAAATATATTGCCGTGTTAAACAGGGCCTGATTATGACCAACGGAGGCCCCGGGCATTGTTGAATTTGGGGGCCCCCCATCTGTGAAATTTGTTTTATGTTTCATAATTTTTTTTTATAAAAAAAGAACAACATTTGAAATTGGGGCCATTTCGTGCCGGGGGCCCCTGGGCAAAATCCCGATTTGCCCATGTGATAATAGGGCCTGGTGCTTACACCAATCTGACAAGAATTATGCGTAAAAATTTATGGAGAGCTGATTTAGTGGCAACCATAAAGTGAAATGATTATCGTTTATGCTAATGCATAAATTGTAAAGAATCATCAAAGTGTAACAGACTACATTCGTGGTAAATACCTAAACCGTTTCTTTAAATTAAGCATTAACGGTTGCAAGACGAAAATATATTGTATGGGTATAAGTGAAAGATAGTATAAGTCAGGGGTCGCGCTGTCGATCGCCAACGTCGCAAATTGCGAAAATAAAATTAGTTTGGCGAAAGAAAATACATTTTGGCGAAAGTATTGACAATTTCTTTTCTAATGATGTCCGGAAAAATCTAATTTGGCGAAGTAATTGGCGAAATGTTAAAAAGAGTCAGCGCAACCCCTGCTATAAGTAATAGTAAGTAGATATGATAAGGCAATATTGATCAAAGCACAATATACCGCATTAATAAATTTTTCGTGAAACTAAGTCTTCTATTCATTTTTCAACAGCCGTCTTACATCACAGCCAACAAAACATTAAGTAATTCTACGTCGCGTTCATATATCCTGCGGTAGTTTCAACAGAAAAGACTGTAACACAACGTTTTTCTTGGAGATTCTTTTTGTCACAAGTAGTTATGATCGCATTTTAGGAAAATGTTCTCTTCTTGCCTTGCGAAGAGCGGATGAACAACTATTTAATTATAAAATAAAACGGTTCTCCACAGCAAGTAGTATCTAAGGTATTAATAGCATAACTTAAATCTAAAAAAGACTATGATGCAGAAATGAGACATTTTGAAAATTAGGAATTTTCAATGCAAACCGTCACGCTTTTCTTTTCTGATTGCGAATGACACCGACATATTTTTTTTGCGTCATAATATTAACAATGGTCTCAGGTCAGTACTTATACTAACTTTACGAATAACTAATCAGTAACTTTACACCAAGAGTCAAATCATTCTGCTTATTTTTAGATTCCAAATCACTGGAATCAATTCGAACTGTGCATGTAAGAAAAAGTTTCGTTCCCTACCGTGCGGAGAACGGGCACGCAGCTAGTATATAATAAAATCCGAGAGTAAACATTGTATGTAGCTATGTAGGTAGGCAAGTTTGTGACCACCGATCTTCTTGCGAGCGTCTCTGGATCGCATTGCGCCGAGACGGTGGGTCGCAGACCTACCGAATTTTGCATACGGCTTCACTAGGACAGATCCTAACACGCCTCGGAGCGATTTTTTCGAAATTCGAATTAGAAAATGTTTTATTTTATGTTTTGTCCGATTTTTAGCGATTTTTCTCGTTTAATACGTAATAACGCCGGTAATTACACTCGCAAGAAAACGAAATTTACATCATCGGATAGAGAAGAAAATTTTCTTTTAAAAATTGTTTGTTCGGATTGTGTAACATAATTTTCAGATTTTTGGGAATTTTTCAAATAAAATTAAATTTGACGCTGACTTTCGTAAAATATTTTTTAAATTGCTGCATCTTGAATTCTATCCGTCATAACTTTTTTATATTTTGTCAAATGACGGAGCATACATTTCGCCCTCTTTTAAAAGAGAAACCAGAGGAAAATATAACTTAGGAGATTTTTTACGAATTTTTAAGTAAAGAAGGATTTTCATTTCAATCGCAGCGCAGCTTAAAAATTTCCGTATGATATCTTGCGGTTTGGTTGTCTTGGAGACAGTAACAACGATTAAAATTGCCAGTTGTAAAATGCCGAGTTTTCACATGTGAAATGTGCGCCACTTTGACGTCACGAGTTTAAAACCCCTTTCGAAACTCAATCAGAATAACGGACTCACAAGCAAAACATACGTCGCGCATGTGAAATAATTCTATATTTTACTTTACGTTGCCAGAAAAATAATTGAATGCTGTTTTTTCACAAGTGAATTATCCAGCATTATTTTCAAATGAGATTTTAAACGGGTCACGTTTTCGAATAGCAGGAAATATATTGCGGTGTTAAACAGGGCCTGATTATGACCAACAGGGGGCCCCGGGAATTGTTGAATTTGCCCCCCCCCCGTCTATAAAATTTGTTTTATTTTTCATAATTTTTTTTTTTTATAAAAGCAGAACAACATTTGAAATTGGGGGCGATTTCGAGCCGGAGGCCCCTTTGTAAAGTTCCGATTTGTCCATGCGATAATAGGGCCCTGGTGCTAAATACACCAATCTGAGAAGAACTATGCGTAAAAATTTATGGAGAGCTGAGTTAGTGGCAACCATAAACTGAAATTATTAGAGTTTATGCTAATGCGTAAATTGCAAAGAATCACCAAAGAGTAAAAGCCTACATTCGTGGCAAATATCTAGACCGTTTCTTTAAATTAAGCATTAACGGCTGCAAAACGACGGTATATTGTATTGGTATCAGTAAAATACAGTATCATTAATAGTAAGTAGATATGATAAGGCAATATTGATCAGACCCAAATATACCGCATTAATAAATATTTTATGAAACAATGTCGTCTATTCATTTTTTAACAACCGTATTACATCACAGCTAACAAAACATTAAGTAATTCTACGTCGCGTTAATATATCACGCGGTAGTTTCAACAGAAAAGACCGTAACAGAACTTTCTTTTTTCTTGGAGATTCTGTTTTGTCACAAGTAGTTATGATCACATTTTAGGAAAATTTTCTTCTCTTGCCTTGCAAAGAGCTGGTACACAACTATTTAATTATAAAATAAAACGGTTCTCCACTTCATGTAGTATCTATATTAATGGCATAACTTAAATCTAAAAAAGAGTATGATGCAGAAATGAGACATTTTGAAAATTAGGAATTTTCACTGAAAATCGTCACGCTTTTCTTTTCTGATCGTGAATGACACCGACATAGTTTTTTGCGTCATAATATTAACAAGGGTCACAGGTCAGTACTTATACTAACTTAACGAATAAGTAATGAGTAACTTTACGAGAAGAGTCAAATCATTTTGCTTATTTTTAGATTCCAAATCTCTGGAATCAATTCGAACTATACATTAGGGTGGATCGAAAAAAAATTTTTTTTATTTTAATGACGGCTGACATGGCAAAAGTTGCCAAATGGTCAGGTGAGAATTTTTCAAAAAAAATTTTTTTTTTAAACATCCCCTTCAGGTGCCCCACTCCCCCCAAAAAATCAATTTTTTGAAAAAAATACATATATATGTAATGGTTTGGATGTCATAACTTTTCGAATGGCCAAAAATTTCTTTTTCCACAACAAATATTTCTGAGCATTTCCTTTGGGTGCTCCAAACCTAAAAATTTGAATAGAAAACAAAAAAATCGGCTGTTTCCCTAGCCAGCCTCGACACGAAACAAGAATTAGCTTCCGTCCGTGCTTCTGATATGACGTCACTACATTTTCCCCGCCAAAAGAATGAGACGTCTTGCTGATACGCAGATGATTCCATGTAGCATATGTTAAGAGACAGCTTTTGTTGAGACTGATTATGAATGTTTGAAATTAAAAATTACTCTGAGTATTTCATCAACCACATTCTGGCAAGTATGTGGCTCGACACTACATTGCTTGTTTATAATCTGAAGTAAGTTATTTCATAATTTTCTCCAGTATATACTGTGATATATTGTTTTTCTTTCATTTTACTTCTAGTGTTCTTCTGTTAGCTATGTTTCTTTTTTTTTACTTCCTTACATTTATTTCATTTTATTTTACTTTTTTGTTAGAGATATAAAGACAGAATGAGTTCAGGCAAAATTCCCACAAGGAAATCTTCTATTTGCCCTTTGTTTGGCAACCCCACCGAGATGTCTCTAATAAAACTTCCTACAAATGCAGATATAATTCGAAAGTTTTTGCTTGTCAGAAACCAGACAAAAAGCCTTATGAAAAACAAAGACCCACCTGCTCCTTTGATATCAAAAAAAGTCGCGGAGTCGTTGGAAATTATATGGAACAAGTCTTCTATTCCAATAATTTCAAACAAAGGAATCGTTGAAAAGATAACAAAGCTCAACAACGAATACAGGAAGATTTAGAAACCATACAATGGTAGAAAAGAATCAGAGGGCTACATAAAGAAACTGGACGATCTGAAGGGCAAGTGGGAGCGAACCCTCTTTGACATTGCTTGCTGCAAATGCGACGATTTTGCATCATGTTGCTGTTCAAAAGAAAGAAAGGTTCCTGTAGATGAAAGAACATTTTTGAACGATCAGCGAAGTAAGAGAACTATGATAATAGGGCCAGTTGATAAAAAAACTACAAAACAGCTTCAAAAAAAGCTTCCTTCCGCTTTTACTTTCTTCCGCTCTTCTGCAGGATCTTGGCCTAGTCAGCGAAACGGATACTACTAAAGTTATTGATCGAAATAAAGTTCGCAGACAGCGTGAAAGACACAGAAAAGAATTACAACAAGGTAATTTATCTTCGGAAGTGCAAGGCCTCTATTTCGATGGGCGAAAAGATAAAACTAGAACACAAGTTAAAAAGGGTAATAAGTATTACGGCTGTATTACCAAAGAAGAACACATTTCTTTAATACAAGAACAAAGCTCCATTTACCTTGGGCATCTAACTGTTTCGTCTGTATCTGCAATTAACATTAAGAATGGAATATTAACCTTCTTTAACGACAAAGGTATATCAACCGATTCCCTTATAGCAATTATAGAAGCTGAACTAAATCGTCCACTTCAGTGGTTCATTTGCATGCTGCATCTAAACGAACTTCCTCTACGACATCTTCTGGTTCAGCTTGATGGCGTAACTCATGGCCCCAAAACATTTTCTGGTGCAATTGGGAAGTTATTGCAAACTTGCCATACACTTCCTTTACCGAAATTTTGTAAGATCGAGGGAAATCTGTTTCCAGATGTCGATCGGAATATTTTGAGTACAGACCAACGATATTTGTTGGACATGTTAAAAGCGGTGTCTTCAGGAGAATGCAGTCAAGATTTAGTTGCTATTCGACCAGGGCCGGTAGTGCATTCCAGGTGGTTGACTAGCGCAAATCGAATTCTTCGTCTTTATGTGACAACAGAAGAGCCTTCCGAGACTTTATTACATTTAGTTACATATATTATGAAGGTATATGGTCCAATGTGGTTCCACATAAAAGGAAAGCCACTGTGCACTGAAGGTTCTAGACACCTGTGGAAGCTAATTATGTACTCAAGATACATGCCGGATCACCTAAGAAAAACTGTTGACGCTGTCATCCAAAGAAACGGATTTTTTGCACATGCAGAGAATTTGCTTTTAGCTATGTTATATGATGATAGAGATACCATTCGAAAATTAGCTTACCACAAGGTTATATCTATCAGAAAAGAGAATCATAATACTTCATCTGTGAGAAATTTTCGTGTACCGGTAATAAGCATGCGATCAACAGATTATAGGGATTTAATTTTTTGGAGTGACAATAACGAGTGTTTAGAGCCTGCAGTCTTAAGACATCTCCGATGAAGACTTAAAATCATTCCTGTCAAAGGATATTGCTTCAGTTAAATTTCCTCATTTATCTAACTTCCCATGTCACACACAAGGAACTGAACGCTGTGTGAAACTGGTAACAGAGGCTGCATCTCTTGTTTGTGGAGAAGAAAGAAGGGACGGATTTATAAGATCTAGGCTCGAATCAAGGAACATAAAGTTTTTTAACTCAAAATCAGAGTTTAGATTAAAATAGTTTTTTTCTCACGCTAATTATATCATATATCTATAATTTATTAGTTATATTCTTTCAGTTTATTTTATGTTAGCACATCGACTTAATCAAATATGCAAAAAATCCAAATAGTTTCATTTTTTGGAGCATCAACAAAAATACTGCTAACGCCTCTAGTTTTCGTATAGCAGCTTTTAAGACGGCAGAAACGTTTATACTTTATTAGCTGGGTACCCTTCCAAATTTATAAAAAAAAATATTTACTTTACACTTTTTATTGCATTTTCATGAAATTGTCAATTTTCAACTATTTTTCGGGGGCTTGGGGCACAGGAAGATATGAATGGAATTAAATAAAAATATTTGTATGAACTATTGTACCCAAGTCTAAGCTTTATGACACTCCGGCTAAAAAAATTTCGTATATTATTATTTTTTTTTAATTTTCGTAAAATTTCAATTTTAAACTACATTTAAGGCAGTTGCGGCACCTCAAGATATTGAAGGATTTCAATAAAAATTAATATGCAAACTAAAATACTAAAGACGCAACTTTTCCACCCTACGCCAAAATTGATTTCGAAAAAAAAAATTTTTCCTATTCTTTTCGATCCACCCTACTATACATGTAAGAAAAAGTTTCGTTCCGTACCGGGCGGAGAACGGGCACGCAGCTAGTAATACATATAAATTTCGTAGTAATCCATGCATGTTTACGGCAGATAGAACCAGGGACGTACCCAGAAAAAAATTTCGGGGAGGGTCCAAAAATTCGGAAGGGGGTCCGAACGATGGAAAAGGTAGCATTTTTCGCAAAAAGACTTAATCATTATTATTTTGTTCGCAAAAACTGAAATTTCGGTGGGGGTCCGGATCCCCTGGACCACCCCCCTGGGTACGTCCTTGGATAGAACATAGACGGACGGACATACTGACAAACCGAAATCATAACACTTTTCAACGTTGTTGGAAAGTTTTAAAAAGTATTAAGCAAAATCTTATACTTCCTGTAGTTCTATTTAGTAATAGCTCAGTCTATTTTTTTCCCATGTTTTTTAGGTCCGTTTACTGACTCAGAGTTTACTGGCCATAAACAAAGAATACAAGTCAGTTCCAGGACAAACTCTTCCAAAATCTGAACCGTTAAATTCTAATGCAAGGTATGCTTTTCATTTTTAAGTACGTTCAGAACTCTTGAATTAGACTACATATCAAGAAAGTAAATTTACTCAGGTTCTGGAAAAACTTTGAAAGCTCTTAATTGTTTGTTTGTGAGATTACGGCCGACTATCTATTGGGTTGTTTGGAAAGTCATGTCGCTTTTTCGTATGTCAATATTTTACCTAGACAAAGCTATTGAAGATAATAATACGAAATTCGGCACGTTTGGGAGTTTCTTGCCAGGTGCTAGATTGGAAAGAATTTTCCAAAATTCGTAACTTATAGAGGGGGATAGGGGGCCAAGACATTCTTTTCACATATCCTGCGTGATCTCAAAGTAGTGATATCCATAAAATTCTTGCTGTAAAATACAGCTCTCGTAAACGCCTAAATATCGATTTCAGAACATTTTGAAAATGGTTCTTCATAGAAGGTAGGCGTCAAAAAAGGGGGAGCGTGTCCATTTTTTTTTAAGAAAAAAAGTATTACTTATAAAGTTATCCCTTTAAAATTTAACAAATACGGGTCCTATGCCTAGGCGCAGCTTGTTTGTAAATCAGTACTTGTTGAAAATTTATTTGTTTGAGTTCTGTGTAAGAAAACGACATTACTTTCCGAACAGTCCAATACACTAAGGGATCTAGGCCGAGGTGAAGGGGGGTGTCCTTCGTGTGGGTCTTTCTAAAGGGATCAAATTCATATTTACACTAAGTTCCGGTGAAATACCCAGAAAACTCCGAGCGGTTAAGTCGACGGACGCCATCTGGGTTTGAACCAGGTACTTGCCGTCTCTCAGTTGAGAGCGCTATGCGTTCGGCCACTAGTGGGGATGGGGGGATTGAAAGTTCTTGAATTTTAATTTAGAAAACCGGAGCCACGAAATTTTTTTAAAAGGATTTCTTTAAAAAATGTTTTATCGGGGCTGACTAAGACATTTGGAGGAATAGACCTAGAACTTTTGGGGGCACCAGCACGATCGTACCTTGTACATACCTTGTGCATATGTACATATAGTACATATGTACAAGGTACTGTATCAGTTGGGGCACAGTGGTCCGCTTTACTGCTTTTCATTTTTTATCTCATCAAAAAATTAACTATACAGCTTGTTCTTTTTCAATAAGATTCATTACAAATTTCTCAGCATCCAAGATTTCTTTCAAAATATTCTGTGCGTAATCTTTTTTAATATTATTTTTCAAAAGAAGCTTGGAGAGTGGACCAAGGTACCCCAAGTCTGGGATACCTTGGTCCACCTTATTCTACACATTGATGTTTCCTTAAGGGGCACATTAGACAATGCTATGCCAAAATGTTTGGATATAGTAATATTTGAGAATAAATTTTATCCAATATTTTAATTGAATTGTTATTTTTTCTTTTTATAACGAAACATATTACTTTTTTGAACAGTTAAATTAATTTTCATCAGCAAAATAAATCCCGAATTGTAAAAAAATGAAAAGCAATCACTCTTAAGAACAAGTTATTCAGTAAACATTAAAAAAAATTAAATCTTTGGATAATAATTTAAAATAAAGAATGAATAATAAAATAATGAATAATAATTTAAAATAAAGTTTAATATAAGCTGAAATTAGAAAAGGATATGCCTAACGAGATTTGTGAATGGAAATCCTTCTACTTTTTGAGCAGACACGAGGCTCTGGAAGAATAAGGAGAACGTCATTTTTGTGGATTGTTGCTTCATCAACATATATTACAATATTATTTTTGTCTTCATTTAAATTTATTTGAGATTCACATGATACTTTAATAAGATTTAAGTTTGGTGATTTCTTGCCTTATGTAGAAGACTAGCGGCTACCCGCGACTTCGTCTGCGTCAGCTTTAGAATTAGGGCCCGAGAGAAACGAAGCATGTCTGAATAACAAATATGTTTGCGACTAAAAAAACTGCATTTAAATATTATTTGCCTTTTTACTTATTTTAAATGAAGTATAATGCATGGTAGTATACTTCATTTAAAATAAGAGAGTATGCAGAATTACTAAATTTAGATTTTTTTCAGGCATTCGGCGAATACAGTTACGACAGTATTTGCGAACTGTTTTGGGTGTTCTTGTAAAAGAAATATTTATGCTATATGCATGAATTTTAGTCTATGTTAATCAGGAATAGTGCAGCTTTCTATTAGCGAAAAAGTTTTAGAATCGGTTCTATAGTTACAGAGATACCCATAGAGCGTAATGTATTAGAATTATTTTGAGTGTCCCTGTAACGGAACTATTTGCGCTACATGCATTAATTTTAGCCTATAATACTCAAGAATAGTGTAGCTTACTATCAGTGAAAAAAGTTTTGGAATCGGTTCAGTACTTACAGAGATACACATAGAGCGTAATGTAATTCTTATGAGCATCCCTGTAAAAGAACTATTTGTAATATATGCATAAAAGGTAGCCTATAACACTCAGGGTCCCCACCAGTGTCTAAGAGGATCTGCTCTCAAACCTGGAAGGTGGGAGGTGCCAGGTTCAAACCCCGGTCGCGCCTGTCGACCTAGCCGCTCGCAGTTTTCCACGTTTTTTTCAAAAACCTCGCGAAAATACGGGCTAGGATACCTTAGAAAATTCCACACACAGTTATTCTCCATATACGCCTAGGACCCTATAGGCCTAGGAATTTCAATCAGTGAAGAAAGTTTTAAAATCGGTTTAGTAGCTACAAAATTTCCATAGAGGGCAATGCATTAGCATTATTTTGAGTGTCTTTGTAAAAGAATTATTTATGCTATATGCTTGAAAGGTTGCCTGTATGTTAATCCAGGGCATAAACTATCTTCATTACAAATTTTTCCAACCATTTTTGTGTGATTCAGTCAAAAACATCCAAACACATAAACGTACACATTTATATTATTTGTAGGATTTGGAAATTTACGAACTTTAAGAAACACATCTGGACTTTTCTTGGTACTTACCTATTATCCGGGCGGTCATACCCGCCAAACTGTTTTTTCGTCAAATGAGTTGCCAAACGTATTCAAAACCATTAATAATTTCATGTGCCCGGCATTTATCTCGGCAAAAAATCGCTCGTCTTGTCGGATCGTCGGGATAATACGTAAGTACAGTTTTCTTTATTTGTGCTTTTTGATTTGGCGTAAAATCAACATAATTTCCATACTTATTTATGTTTTCCAAATGCATGTGATTTTGCAAATAGAATTTCTGCTTTATTTCAAAAGCATAAATCATTTTGTGCGGGTGATAAAACGTTTTTTAATTAATAGTTAGAAAAATAATTAAAATTTCTGAGCTTCAGGTACACTTTACCGAAGTCATGCGTCCAGGCATGCTCAAATTTTCAAAGATCTGCTTTCTGTAGATTTGTCTGGAGGGCATTCATTTTTATTATTAGAGATAGATATATTTGGCATAAAACTGGCATAATTTCCGCATTATTTAATGTTTTTCAGATGCGCGTGCTTCTTTATTGAAGTAATAGCATTCTTATTAGCTCAAAACATGGATCATATGATACGGGCGAAACTCGCCAAGCATGGCAACGTAAAAACGGTTTTTAATTAATAATTTAAAAAGTAATTAAAAATCTAAAATTCTAAGTAGCCTATAACCATCTCCAGGGTCCCATCTATAAACCAAAATGCATCCTAAGCGATTCAGCGGTTTAGGCGTGATAGCGTCATAAACAAACAAACAAACTCACTTTCGCATTTATAGTTAGGATTGTCTTTATTTAGTAACTAGCTGCTACCCGCGACTTCGTCCGCGTCGGCTTTAGAATTAGGTCCCGAGAGAAATGTAGCATGTGTGAATAACAAATATTGTTGCGACAAAAGAAACTGCATTTAAATATTATTTGCTTTTTACTTGTTTCAAATGAAGTATAATGCATGGTAGTATACTTCATTTAAAATAAGAGAATATGCAGAGTTACTAAATTTAGATTTTTTTTCAGGCATTTGGCATATAGAGACAGTTATGACAGTATTTGCGAACTGTTTTGTAAAAGAAATATTTATGCTATGTGCATGAATTTTAGTCTATGTTAATCAGGAATAGAGCATCTTTCTATTAGTGAAAAAGTTTTAGAATCGGTTCTGTAGTTACAGAGATACCCAGAGAGCGTAATGTATTAGAATTATTTTGAGTGTTCCTGTAAAGGAACTATTTACGCTACATGCATGAATTTTAGCCCATAATACTCAAGAATAGTGTAGCTTACTATCAGTAAAAAAAGTTTAGGAATCGGTTCAGTACTTACAGAGATGCACATAGAGCGTAATGTAATTCATATTAGCATCCCTATCTGTGATATTTGCATTAAAGGTAGCCTATAACACTTAGGATGCCACCAGTGTCTAAGAAGTTCTGCTCTCAAAACTGCAAGGCGGGAGGTGCCAGGTTCAAACCCCGATCGCGCCTGTCGACCTAGCCGCTCGCAGTTTTCCGTGGTTTTCTTAAAAACCTCGCGTAAATACGGGCTAGGATCCCTTAGAAAGTCCACCGCAGAGGAATTCGCCATATAGGCCTATGACCCTAGTGCAGTCAATCGGTCTTAATACAAAAACAAACAAACAGTAATACTCAGGAATAATGTAACTTTTAATCAGTGAAAAAAGTTTTAGAATCGGTTTAGTAGCTACAAAATTTCCATAGAGCGCAATGCATTAGAATTATTTTGAGTGTCTTTGTAAAGGAATTATTTATGCTATATGCTTGAAAGGCTGTCTGTATGTTAATCCAGGGCATAAGCTATTTTCAGTACAAATTTTTCTAAATCCGTTCAACCATTTTTGTGTGGTACTTACGTATTATCCCGGCGGTCATTCCCGCCAAACTGTTTTTTCTTCAAATGAGTTGCCAAACTGTTGCCAATCGTATTCAAAACCATTAATAATTTCATGTGCCCAGCATTTATTTCGGCAAAAATTCGCTTTTCTAGGCGGACCGCCGGGATAATATGTAAGTACCCTTTTCTTTAGTTATCCTTTTTAATTTGGCGTAAAATCAACATAATTTCCATGTTTTTCAAATGCATGTGATTTTGCAAATAGAATTTCTGCTTTATTTTAAAAGCATAAATCATGTTGTGCGGGTGATAAAACGGCTTTTAATTAATAGTTAGAAAAGTCGTTAAAATTTCAAAATTCTGAGCCTCAGGTGCACTTTACCGAAGTTATGGGCGCAGTCATGCTCAAATTTTCAAAGCTCTGCTTTCTGTAGATTTGTCTGGAGAACATTCATTTTTATTATTACAGATAGATAGATTTGGCATAAAACTGGCTTAATTTCCGTGGTATTTAATGTTTTTCAGATGCACGCGCACGCGCTTCTTTGTTGAAGTAATAGCATTCTTGTTAGCTCAAAACATGAATCATTTTATACGGGCGAAACTCGCCAAGCATGGCAATGTAAAAACGGTTTTTAATTAATAATTTAAAAAGTAATTAAAAATCTAAAATTCTAAGTAGCCTGTAACCATCTCCAGGGTCCCATCTATATCTAAACCAAAATGCATCCTAATTGATACAGCGGTTTAGGCGTGAAAGCGTCATAAACAAACAATCAAACAAACAAACTCACTTTCGCATTTATAATATTAGTTAGGATTATAATTTAATTGTACTTAAACACGCCTTCAAAGTAAAATACAGTTACATAAAAAATGAATATAAAGTGACTTATAAATTTCAACTTGCTAGAACGCTAAATCAATGAGAACCCTGATCTTAAAATAAACAAAAATCTTTGTGAAAATTCACGCATAAAATGTTCCTTATAACACGTTACGATTGTTTCGACCAAAAATTCTTGCGGTCTACCTCAGTTGAAGCCCTTCGTCTCAGTGAGACGAAGACTTGACTGAGGAACGCAATCGTGAATTACAGTGTTCTGGAGCTCGAGCCCGGTTCGGGCTTGGGCTGAGTCCGTCTCATCTCTAGTGCCCACCCTCCTCCCCGATTTACGGCTCACCCCTAGTCATGAGGTCAGCACCCCCCCCCTCCCAATAATTTAAAGAACTTATCCGTTCTGGAAAGTTCTTTGCGTTCAGTTAAAAAAAAAAAAAAAAAAAAAAAAAAAAAAAAAAATCAGGTGTATTTTTACACTTTAATCTTCCCAATATTATATGTATTTTGAAGAGATTTAATTAACAATTCAAGACTTATTCAAGTCGAAAATTATTCATTAATTACATTTTTTTGAAGACCATCTAAGTAGAAAAAATCGATATTTTGAACCAACTTTATTCCAAAAACCAGAATTTTGGAAGATTTTCTTCTAGTGACGTCTGTGCTAATTTAACACTTTGTTAGCAATGTGCAGAAATTTTTAATCTTTTTTGACGACGAGACCCTTTTTTGACGACAGCTGGCTGTGCGCCGGCACAGCCAGCTGTCGTCAAAAAAGGGTCTCTAGATCTGTGACACGCGATGAACGTTTCGATCGTCCGCCATCTTGCTGGTAGTTAAGTCGAGTGATGGCAACGGCTGCCCTCTTTTCAGCATTGGGCAATCTATCCAGCTGTTCTCGCATTCTACCATTTTTCAGCAGATGTCAGGGCTGATAAAAATAACCGTGAACATTTTTTTAGGGGAAATGACGTGCTAAAAAGTAAAGGATTTTCGTGGAGCTATGTCACCCGGAACTATTTTTATAGAAATCAAATCTATTCTTCGTGACTGGCAACAGTCAAAACGTCAGAGTTGGGTGTTCCCAGAGCGGGATCACTGCGCGTTAAAGGGTTAAAGGAAAATTCTCATTTATCAAAAGGATGTAAACAGATTGAATTTGAGTTGGCAGGTATGAAATATGGAGCTCGGCCATGATTATATGATCCAGATGCTGTTACATTTAAAATATAGTTTGTTTTTTTAAGGGGGGGGGGGCTAGAAGCAAGGTGATAAGAAGGAAGATAGGCGATTGAGTTAGGACCATGATTTGTCATCATTCAGGGGAAAGTTAATGAATCCGCAGTAAGAGGTATTGGTACGTGTCGTTATACAAGATTTCTTGATTTGAAGGGATGATGGCATCATTCATTCTGTTTAGGGCTGTGTAAGCACTATTCCACAGTAATTGCAGCATAGGAGTCCTTTGCTTTGGGTTGGATTTTATAGAAAACATTGTGACGTTCGTTGAACTCGCACCCTTCAGCGGTTCTTTATTACTTTCTGAACATGTACGTGTAAGGGAAGCATTGCAATCATGAAAAAATTCGATCTTGACATTTTAATCAATTCATTTATGCTATTTTTATTGTGATATAGTTTTGGTATATGTCGGACTTATAGTTTTTGTACAGAGCTACAAAAAGAATTCTTTTACATTCCGTTCTATAACGCAAAATATCCAAAGTGTGCTGATGTCTATATTATGCATTCGAGTGAGCTCAAATTATGTAAACATATTATAGGTCACTGTCTTCTATACATACCAAAATCTATTCAGTATATAAGTTACAGTTTTTTTGACGGGCTACTAAAAGTATTCTTATACATTGTGGCTAGGGGTGGATGCGAGACGATTTTTTGCGAGATGAGTCAGAAATTTACAGCTTTTTTGTGAGACGAGACAAACATTTTTAGCATTACGATATATAAGGATTTGGCAAGACGAGACGAAGCTTTTAGGCTGCTTTGCGAGACGCCTATTTTCTGTCTCGTATCCATCTCTAATTGCAGCCCAAATACTCACATAATTTAAAGTGCACTAGCGTCTGAACGCTGCATTCGATTTATTTAAACTTTGCTTAAATCGCTTTGTAAAGATTAAATGAACGGAGAATCGAGCCACTCGAGCTATTCGATCGAGCGGAATCACTCCAGTTTTTTTTTTTTTTTTTTTTTTTTTTTTTTTTTTTTTTTCCCCAGTAACAAGAAAAATAGGAGGACGGACACCCACCTAGCAGCCAGCAGCCCCCTCCCTTAAGATTTTCATTTTTTTCTTTTAATTTACCGATAAATGTGAAAGTTTAGGAACTTGTTTTTTCTAATAATCGTTAAATTTTAAATCATCAAAAATAACCATTGTTTTGAGCTAATTTCAAATCACAATCGCTAGATTTTTATATGGAGAGTAACACTTTTGTTGCTCTCCTCTAAGATCTCGCTTCATATTGTTGCAGAATACTCTGTCTCGGCTCGGGGCAAAGCTAACCTGATAGTGGGGGTAAAGCTATAGACCGTGTGAGACCGCCGCTCTCAAATAGTTCTTTCCGTTTGCCCAGGCTATAACAGAACTAATTCATTTTTCATCTATTAAGTGCTAAAATAAAGTGTTTACTATAAAATAATTGCTTATTTGTGTTACTTGAATGCAGTAATTAGAAGGATTAAGAAATTAAGTCAGAAATCAGATGTAACGCCTTCCCAGACGCTTGACCATTATCGTCACCTCTTTGGTGCTGGAGAGAATTGAGTAGTGCGGATTTTCCTTGCAGGGGCGTAGCCAAAGGGGGGGGGGTTAGGGGGGTCATAACCCCCCATGAGGATTTTTTTGCCATACAAAATGTATATTCTTCACTACATTATCACACCCACGTATACATATATATGAGTTGTAGTAGTCGTAACCCCCCATGAAAAATTTCTGGCTACGCCCCTATTTCCTTGTGATTGGGTTGCTTTGTGATGTTGACAGCCAGGTAATTGGAAGGAGAAACAAGTGTCGGAGCGTTACAGTGAAATGCCCCTCTAGGCTTCCACGCCACAATCAGGTTAGGTTTGTTCCGAATATCGTTTCCTGGGTTCGTCGTTCTAAAGTCTAATTGGAGTAGAAAAGTTCTAGAAAAGAGTCCACTGTCAGGATGGAATACAAACTTTATTGCTTCCAGAACTTCGTCGAACAATCAGCTGTACAAAATTCACAGGCACTAACCGCCAGTAGCTCGTGTATAACAGTCCACTCAGAACATAGGCTTTCACAAATGCGGTATTTCTCACACAAAATAAAACACTTCCACAGGCAAAATTCAGTGGGAGGGATAACACTAACACTCCCTCAAGACTCATCAATGAAAAATTTACACACGACACTTAAAAATCAGTTTCGAAAAGCAAGCGAAAATAATGCTTCTATAGCGCCAATACAAAGCAATGCACCGTATACATCGGCAGCTCGATCCACACTTATTGAATCGGGGCAGCTCGCTTGTATATATATTAGAGTGGATCGAATTTTTTTTTTTTTTTTTAATGACGGCCTACATGGCAAAAGTTGCCAAATGGTTAGGTGAGAATTTTTCAAAAAAAATTTTTTTTTAAACATCCCCTTCAGGTGCCCCACTCACTTCAAAAAATCATTTAAAAAAAAAAAAAAAAAAAAAAAAGAATGTTTATATGATTGTAATGGCTTGGTAGCTTGGGTGGCATGAATTGTCAAATGATCAGAACTATTTTTCCATAAAAAAAGGTTTTTTATAGCATTCTCTATAGACGCTCCAAAAATTCGAATGCAAAATTAAAAAATTAGGCTATTCCCCTCGTCAGCTTCGCCACGAAACAAGAGCTGACTAGCTTTTGTCCGCGCTTCTGATCTGACGTCACTGTATTTTTCCCGACAAAAGAATAAGACGTCTCGCTTAAACCTTTGAAGCACAAGCATTTTCATATCAATATAGAAGACTAACTGGATTGACTGCTCAATGCTGAAAAAGTGCAGTCGTTGCCATCGATCCATTTTACTACCATTACCACTACCAGGGCGGTCGATCGAATAGCCCATCTGGCACACAGGGGTTCGGACCCGCCCACAAACCCAAAAAAACTCGGGTGGTTTTTTTTTTTAAAACCCACTTAAAAAAACCAATAAAACCCAGACAGAAGTGGGTTTTTTTGGATTTTATTAAAAATTATCCAAATTTTTCCTTTCTTTCATTTAAATCATTTGTTATTTGACATTAAATACATATAATATTACCTACATAACTTAGTGCATTATCTATATATATAAAAATGATTGTTTGTGGGTGTGTATGTATGTGTGTATGACGTTGAAAAACTCAAAAACCGCTTGACCGATTACCATGAAATTTGGTATACTTAAGTATTTTGTCACGGAGAAGGTTTTTATGCTATTCATTTTACTCTAGCTTGCCGCTAGGTGGCGCTGCAGAACGTCGAATTCTATTCAACGGCTTGCTATGAAAATACCGTTTAACTTATCTTGACGGAAATTGGTACGTATGGATATTTGAACACGGAGAATATTTTTACACAATCCATTTTGCCATGAATTGCCGCTAGGTAGCGCTGCAGAGCATCGAATTCTATTCTGTTGGACCGCTTGCTATGTAAATACCGTTCAACTAATTTTGATGAAAATTGGTACACATGGATATTTGCACACGGAGAATATTTTTACGCTATTCATTTTCCCCTAACTCGCCGCTAGGTGGCGCAGCAGAACGTCGATTTCTATTCCGTTCCACCGCTTGCTATGAGAATACCTTTCAACAGTTTTTGATGAAAATTTGCATTTACGGATATTTGAACACGGAGACGGTTTTTATGCTATCCATTTTCCTCTAGCTTGCCGCTAGGTGGCGCTGCAGAACGTCGAATTCTATTCCGTTCGACCTTTTGATATGCAAGTACCCTTCAACTAATTTTTAGAAAATTTGTACACACGGATATTTGAAGACGTAGAATATTTTTACGTTATCCCTTTTGCCATAACTTGTCGCTAGATGTCTCTGCAGAACGTCGAATTCTATTCAACCGCTTGCTATGAAAATACCACTCAACCAATTTTGATAAAAATTGCCATTTATGGATATTTGTACACGGAGAATATTTTTACGCAATCCATTTTGCCATAACTTGCCGCTAGGTGGCGCTGCAGAGCGTCGAATTCTATTCCGTTGGACCACTTGCTATGAAAATACCATTCAACCAATTTTGGTGAAAATTGGTACATACGGATATTTGAAGACGTAGAATATTTTTACGTTATCTCTTTTGCCATAACTTACCGCTAGATGACGCTTCAGAACGTCGAATTATATTCCGTTCAACCCTCTTGCTATGAAAATAACGTTCAACCGATTTTGGTACAATTTGGTATACGTATGGATATTTGAACACGGAAAATATTTTTACACTATCTGTTTTGCCATGACTTGCTGCTAGATGGCGCTGCAGTACATCGAATTCTATTCCGTTCGACCGCTTCCTATGCAAATACCGTTCAACTAATTTTGATGAAAATTGGTACACACGGATATTTGAAGACGTAGAATATTTTTACTTTATCAATTTTGCTGTAACTTGACGCTAGATGGCGCTGCAGGACGTCGATTTCTATTCCGTTCGACCGCTTGCTATGAAAATACTATTCAACCGATTTTGACGAAAATTGGTACACACGGATATTTGAAGAAGAAGAATATTTTTACACTACCCATTTTGCTGTAACTTGCCGCTAGATGGTACTGCAGAAAGCCGAATTCTATTTCGTTTAAGCGCTTGCTGTGAAAATACCGGTCAACTAATTTTGATGACAATTGGTACACATATATTGGTACACATATATGAACATGGAGAATATTTTTACGCTATCCGTTTTGCTATAACTTGCCGCAAGATGGCGCTGCAGCGCATCAACTTCTATACCATTCAACCAATCGCCATAAAAATTTTGATGCTTACACATTTGAGAATATATTCTAACTATTCATTTAGCTTTTACTCACTACTGGATGACACTGCAGCGCATTATTACTTTAACTCACCATTAGATGGCAATGCAGCGCATCAACTTCTATACCATTCAACCAATCGCCATAAAAATTTTGATGCTTACACATTTGAGCACGGAGAATATATTCTAACTATTCATTTAGCTTTTACTCACTACTAGATGGAACTGCAGCGCATTATTACTTTAACTCGCCATTAGATGGCAATGCAGCGCACAAACTTCATGACCGGACAATTGATCTATATGAAAATTGATATAGATAGATACTTGAACACGAAGAATATTTTCGTGTTATCCATTTTGCTATAAATAGCTACTTTTGTGCTGTAGCACATCATTACTTTAACTCTCTAATAGATAGCACTGCAACGTATCAACTTCTTACTTTAATTCGTCTATTGATGAGGCTGCAGCATATAAAGACTGTTCAACTGATCGCTATGAAAACTGGTATAAACGGATATTCGAATATGGAGAATGTTTTGGCGTTATCCATTTTGCTATAACTTGCCACTAGATGTCACTTCAAACCAATATCTGCAGGACCGGACAATTGATCTCTATGAAAATTGATATAGATAGATACTTGAACACGGAGAATATTTTCGTGTTATCCATTTTGCTATGAATAGTTACTTTTGTGCTGTAGCACATCATTACTTTAACTCGCTAATTGATAGCACTGCAACGTATCAACTTCTTACTTTAATTCGTCTATTGATGGGGCTGCAGCATATAAAGACTGTTCAACTCAGGCGCGTAGCCAGGAAAATTTTTCGGGGAGGGGGATATGCGCTTGGAAAATATTTCGGGGGGGGATATGAACTTATATGTGTATAAATAGACGGAATTTCATCACTAATCCAAACATTTCGGGGGGGGGGGATATATCCCGATATCTACGCCCCTGGTTCAACTGATCGCTATGAAAACTGGTATAAATGGATATTTGAATATGGAGAAAGTTTTGGCGTTATCCATTTTGCTATAACTTGCCACTAGATGTAACTTCAAACCAATATCTTCAGGACCGTTCAACTAATCGCCATGGAAATTCGTAAATATAGATGTTTGAACGAAAAGAAGATTTTCTTAGCATCCGTTTAGCTATAACTCGCCTTCTTTACCGTTCAACCGTTTGCTATGTAAATACCGTTCAGCTGATTTATGAAAATTGGTACACACAGATATTTGAGCACGGAGAATACCTTTACGCTACCTATTTTGCTACGACTTGCCTCTAGATGCCGATGCAGCGCACCAACTTCAAAGCCGTTCGACCGATAACCTTAAAAATTTGTGTACATACACATTTGAGTAGAGAGAATATCTTTTTAGTATTCATTTGGCTGTACTCACAACTAGATGGCACTGCATCCAGGGCCTGATTTCCGGAAGGGCATTCGGGGCAAGCGCCCGGGCCCACAACAAAAAGGGGGGCCCCCCAAATTTTTCTTTAAGTTTAAAAATTTGTAAATTTTTAAGACGTTTTTGAAAGAGGGTCCCCCTAATGAAGCTTTTGCCCAGGGCCTCCCAACTCGGCAAATCTGCCGCTGACTGCAGCCCTAGAGTTTATTATTTTAACTCACCACTAGATTGCACTTCAACAATCAACTTCTTGATCGTTCTACTAACCGCTCTTAAAACTGGTATACATACACATTTGAACACGGAGAATATTTTCGCGTTATCCATTTTGCTTAACATTCGTTCTTTGATGGCGCTGTAGCGTATTATTACTTTAATTTGCCACTGGATAGCGCTGCAGCGTATCTTGACCGTTAAACTGTTTGCTATGAAAATTCGTACATATAGATATTTGAACATGAAAATATTTTGATGCTATCCATTTTACAAAAACTAAACAATAATCACAGTTGATGGCGCTGCGCCGAATCATCTTCTTCACCGTTCAAACGATCGCCATGAAATTCTTTAGGGATAATTATTGAACGCAGATAATATTTATGAGATATCAATTTTGATATATCTATTCATTATGATAATTAGTAATTACAACAAACCATAATATAAAAAAAGGCTCCATTCATTCCCGGGCGAAGAACGGGGCATACAGCTAGTATTAGATAAATATAAATATGCCAGTTTAATTTTTTATAATTATTTTTCCAACTTCAACATAAAGAATAATAGAATTTTTAAAAATAATACCTTGAGCCAATTCTATCTGCAATATTTGTTTTGAAATGAACAGGTGTAGAATGCAGGCAGGGATAACTTAGTAATTTATCTCTTTAATGAATAAGTTTATAAATATGAATAAAATATGTAATTATCAGTATAGTGACAAAATAAAAATCCTTTCCCATATAAGAGAAAAATGGGACATGTCTCTCTCTTACAACTTACAAGCATGCATCTCAGGAATGAATTCAGGTTCAGGAAACCATCCTGTATTCTATTAGTTGCTGCATTACTTTAGTACTGAGAAATATAAATCGGATTCATTACACATTGTTTATGTGGGATTTAATATCAGACATATTAATTCTAGATTTTTTAAAGTAAAAAGGAATATATATTCAAAGCAATAATGAAAAGAAAATTATTAAGTAAATAGTAGTTCTGCAGTAAGATATTCTAACTAGAAAATATAAATATGACTTAAAAAACATAAAGGTAAAAAAAATTAAAAAGTTCATAAATTTAAAAGTAATAGAAAACAGCCAATCAAAAACAACATATTTTTCTATGTGAACAATAATATAATTTTATTTGTGGTCATAAAACAAATTAGGAGCCCTTTATAAGCATCAGCAGAAAAAGATAGTACTGCATTAAAGTTGAAGTTATTTTTACATTTTAATTAATTAATTAATTAATTATTATTTTGTAATGAAAGTTTCCTTTTACACTAAAACTATTCTGTATTGAAATAAAACCATAAAATTTAAATCCAAAAAGTGTTATACTATAAAAAAAATCTTAATAAAACCCCAATAAAATCCAAAAATACCCAATAAACCCCAAAACCCCCAATAAAACCCACCTGGGTTGGGTTTTTTAAAAACCTGCTGGCACAACAGAGCTACAGAAGTTTTACGACACGGCTACCGTACAGCCACCTGTGTCAGAGATGAACATATTTCTTTAATACAAGAACCAAGTTGCATTTATCTTGGGCATCTAACTGTTTCGTTGGGATCTGCGATTAACATTAAGAATAGAATATTAACCTTTTTTAATGACAAAGGTATATCAACTGATTCACTTTTAGTAATCGGATGCGATGGGGATGGGACAATCATCAGTACTGGTACAAAGGCAGAAGTAATAAGTCTTCTGGAAGCTGAGTTAAATCGTGCACTTCAACGGTTCATTTCTATGCTGCATCTTAACGAACTTCTTTTACATCTTTTGGTTTAATTCATGGCCCCAAAGAATTTTCTGGTGCAATTAGCAAGTTATTGGAAACTTGCCATACACTTTCTGTAACTAAATTCTGTAAAATCAAGGGAAACTCATTTCAGATTCGTTAGGAGTAGTTTGAGTACAGATGAACGATATTTGTTGGATATGTTGAAAGCGGTTGTCTTCAGGAGAATGCGCCAAGATTTAGCTGCTATTCAGCCAATACTGGTGGTGCATTCCAGGTGGTGGACAAACACCGAGTCCTTTGCCTTTATGCGGCAATTGAAGAGGCTTCCGAAAACTTGTAACATTTAGTTACAGTTAGTTAGTTGAAGTTAGTTGTAGTTAGTTAGTTGAAGGAATACGGTCCAGGGTGGTTCCACATAAAAGGAAAGCCATTGTGCATTGAAGGTTCTAGACACCTGTGGAAGCCAATTATGTACTCAAGATACACGCCAGATCACCTAAAAATCTGTTGAAACTGTCACCCGAAGAAACGGATTTTTTTGCACATACAAAGAATTTGCTTTTAGCTATGTTATATGATGATAGAGATACTATTCGAAAATTAGTTTACCATAGAGTTATTTCTGCCAAAAAAGAGAATCAGAATACTGCATCTGTGGGAAATTTTGCAATCAACTGATTATAAGGATTTAATTTTTTGGAATAATAATAACGAGCGGTTAGAGACTCCGGATTTGAAAGACATTTCCGATGAAGATTTAAAAATATACCTGTCAAAGGAGATTGCTTCAGTGAAATTTACTAATTTGTCTAGCTTCCCATGCACACACAAGGAACTGAATGCTGTCTGAAACTGGTAACAAAGGCTGCATGGAACATAATGAAATATTTTAAATCTAAATCAGAGTTTAGATTGAAATAGTTTTTTTCACGCGCTAATTATATCATATATTTATTATATACTAGCTGAAGTACCCGTCGTTGGCGGGTTAGTACTGAACGCAAATTTCTAAAAAGCAAGAACTTTCGTCAGCATTGTAGGAGTACACAGAATGGGTGTAGTATACTGCAAAAGTAAAGAAAACGAAGTTATAATTTTTATGTATTGTTAATGTATTACAGGTTAGAGAGTAACTAAGTAATATCATTTCATTCGCTTTAGTCGTAATTATGTGATGCGCGGACGAATATTTACGCGTATTGAAATAATTTTCGCAAAATCTCAATCGAATCAACATTTTTGAAAACTTGGAAGTCTAGAATTTAAGTTGAGTGACAACCTATCATGTCACCAAATTTCGTTTCATTCCCTGCAATCTTTATTTCGTGATGCTGGAACAAAAATTTTAACATTTTAAAACGATTTTCACAAAATCTCAATATAATCAAAATATTTTAAAAATTCAACACCTATAAATTAAGATTAGAAACTACCTATCATATTACCAAATTTCGTATTAGTCATTATTACGCGATGCTTGAAGAAATATAACCGCATTTTGAGAGAATGTTCACAAAATCTCAAAATCTAATAAAAATGTTTAAAAAATTGGACACCTATACTTTATGTTGAGCAAAAACCTATCATGTGATCAAATTTCATATCATTCGCTTTAGTCGTTATTACGTAATGCGTGAACAAAAATTCACTCAGTTTGAAACGATTTTCGCAAAATCCCAAAATCTGATAGATTTTTTTTTTATTTTTTTTTAAGATGCTTATAGTTTAAGGTGAGTGACCACCTATCATTTCACCCAATACCATTTTTTCACCATTGCAGTTATTACGTGATGTGCGAGCACAATTTTAAGGAGTTTGGAACGATTTTCGCAAAATCTAATATAGATTTTTTAAAAATACGCTGCCTAATGTTTAAGTTGAGTGACCACCAATCATGATACCAAATTTCATTTCAATCGCTTCATTCGTTTTTACGAGATGCTCGAACACGAATTTACGCAGTTTGAAAGGATTTTCGCAAAATCTCAAAATCCAATCAAGATTTTTTAAAAATTCGACGCTTATGTTTGAAGTTGAATGACCCCCTATCATGAATCCAAATTTCATAGCATTCGCATCGTCGTTTTTACGTGATGCTTAAACAAAAAAAGCGTCACGGACAGAATGACAGAACGACAGACAGATAAACTTTTTTTTTGAGGGTCGCACCGGATTTCCAGGTGCTTGAAACGGATGGAAATCGCAAAATTTTTGAATTCCAAGAAATGTAAACAAAAGTCTAATTTAATTAAATAGATTCGTACTTTATTTATTTTTATCAGTTAAACACTTGCATTGATTTTCAGTTTATTTGTTGCCTTTAGCATATCAACTTAATCAAATATGCAAAGATGTAAACAGTTCTATTATTTGGAGCACCTACAAAAATATTCCTACCACTTTGTAGTTTTCATATAGATACTTTTAAGACGTGCCAGAAACGTTTAAACTTTACTACCTGAGTACTCTCCCAAATTTATAAAAAGATAATTATTTTACCATTTTTAATACATTTTTAAAAAATTGACTATTTTTAACTATTTTTCGGGTGCTTGGGGCACAGGAAGATATGAATGGAAATAAATAAAAATGTATGTATAAACTAATGCACCCAAGTCACAACTTTATGATCATGCGCCAAAAGCAATTTCGAATATTATTATTATTACTTTTTTAATTTTCGTAAAATTTCAATTTTAAACTATATTTCAGTCAGTTGGGGCACCTCTAGATGGATTTAAAAAAAATAAAATTACATGTAAACTAAAATATCCAATACGCAACTTTTCCACCCTTTGCCAAAATTAATTTCGAAAAAAAAAGTTTTCCCTATACTTTTCGATCTACCTTAATATATATGTAGTAGAAGAAGCTACAAGGAACTTCCAGAAGAATTCTCCAAGACTCTACATAAAGCGGAAAGTTTGATCAAGTCATAGTAGAGAAATATTAGGCTATTCCCCCCCTTTCCCCCCCCCTTTTTTTCAATTTGGAAAAATCGCGCCAAATGACCAAAATGTCGCCAGGCTTGGCGACTTTTGGCAAAATATCGCCAAATTTGGCTCCAAAAATAAGTCCTCAAAAGTGAAGTTGCCGAAGGCCTAGGACTAGGGTTGCCAGGTCGCCAAACCAAAAAGCCGGACAGACGAGCCAGTTTGGCCGGACATTTGGGTAAAAAGGCCGGACAGCGTACAATATTGAGGATTTTGTCTCAGTATTAATAGGTACGACAAAAAATTGTATGTAAAACCAAGCTTTTTTGATTATTACCATGAATCTTGTTAAATTCTAATGAAATATAAATAACATCAAATGCCAAATCAGTTCAAGTACTTTATTACTAATCAGCCAAAATCACCAGTAAAAAGCCTAACAAAAGCCGGATACTGTTAAGTTTGGCCGGACACGCAATCAAAAAGCCTAACTATGTCAACTATGTCCGGCTTTATCCGGACGCCTGACAACGCTACCTAGGACCAATATTTCTCCAGATTTCTAGAAACTACATACAAATGAATGGGGAAACCGGAACCTATCTCCGGTTCTAGTTGGCCGATTTTTATGCAACAAAACGCAAAATTTAACTGTTTGACGCGTAAAATACGAATTTTAAACTATTTTAAACCCCAGAATGGCGGGTTGCCCCGAAAATTCGTAACAATATGTAGCGCCGGATCTTGGATTTTTCAGAACTGGGGCAAAAACGCAAAATTGTCGCTCTTCTTTGAAATTCCTTACACTTGAATTGGCCTCCAGGCCCCGGGACAGAGGCGTCCTGCCTTTCCTGCACTCGCCCCTCATCTGGCACTGTTTATAGGTCAGTAATGTACTAACATTAATCTCATTCATCAAAAAATAGGAGGTAACAAAAGCGTTCTCTCTCTTTCGTCAAAATAATAATAATAATAATAATAATAATAACAAACGGGTCTTAGGGAAGGAATGACCCAAATGTAAATGACTTTCAGTAAATTAAGGTCTCTAAGCATCTTATATTCATAAAAAATCTATAGTCAATCATTATGCTAATGTCAAGTAGGCTCGCCAAGCTTGGTGAGTTATATTGAAATATCGTTAAATTTAACGCCAAAAACAAAATTCCAAAGCTAAACCCAGCTTAGTGATATTTCTTATATATGGCGAGAAATTGACAAACCTTAATATTATTGAAAGAGGGTCGGAACTCTATTTTAAAGGGTAAATTGGTTTACATGAAGGGCATCAACTTCAACAACTGAAGTTCATCAACAAATTACTGTTTCTGAATTCCTGAGCATTGTACATTCGAGATGTTCGACAAGTTTCTAGAAACAATAAAGATTGTGTTTCGTTCTGACAGCTGGACTTGTTCCTTTCCTACATTCCCAAATTTTCAAGCATTAACACCTATAAAAACCTGCAAATTCAGCAAAGTTTTAGCAGCCTTCCAAGAGGGGTGGATAGGAGGGACAATTGTCACAGGGCCCGGGCCTTAAGGGGGGGGGGGGCTGGAGGACGTATATTACGAATTTTTAGCCTACAAATCCCTCGAGCTTTGTAAACTAATAACTATAATTTGATAACGAAAAGGTAACTCTGCTTTAACACAGAAAAAATAACATTAACAAGCACCAATGAGATTTAATGCCGCAAACCGGTTTCAGTAAATAAGACATACCATCATCAGTGCGAGAATGCATTTTCGCCCTGAAGTTCATAAGTCACATTTACCAAAAGCGGTCTGCGGCATTAACTCTCATTGGTATTAGCTAACGTTTTTGTTTCTGTTTTATTATTTTGGCTAAGGATTTTATAATAATTCTGCTTTAGTTTTCAAACAGCGATTACTCAAAATTAAATAAAGTCTTGGATTTAATTGCATGAAGAATAATTTTATGTACATCACTTTCAAATAATTCTGATTAAATACTTGCAATTTGACGGAAGTTTTATTATGTACAAGGTTTTATGTATATGGCCTACGGTAAATTTAAAGTGCACTAATTCTAAAATGTTTAATGTTTAAAAAACTTTTCTAGGTAAAATGGAAGACTTTTTTTGAGGGGGGAGGGGGAGGGATACATCGTAAATACCTGACCGGGGGACTGAAAATCTTGTCGGCGGCCATGGTTTTAGCAACAGTATCAACTTAACAAGACCCTTTATGCACAGAGCAATGCATATTGTTAAAAAAAAAGAAGTAAATTGTATCATCCAGGAAACAAAAATAAATAATAAACCTTGAGTAGGAAAATTGTTTAAGGGGGTATTCTGGTTTAGAAGCCCTAATTTTAGGTGTTTTTTCGGACGCGATAAAAAAAAAAATTAGTATCCATATTTTTATAAGTTTTTTATTGATATTTAAATAATACAAAACATTAATGATATAAGAAAAAAAATCAAATTTCAAAAAACTGCAGGCCGGTGAAGTGGGGTCTGATGAAAAAATGACTTGTCCTGGTGTGCAGGATATGTTGTTGTTGTGGGGATTAAGGCCGATTAGCTACGCATGGGCTCTAGGCCTATGGGTGGGGTGCCCTCCGTGGGGGTCTTTCTAAGGGGTCCTAACCCGTATTTACGCTAAGTTTCGGAGAAAACCACGGAAAACTCCAAACGATTAGGTCGACGGACGCGCGATTGGGCCCGAACCCGGGAGCATATTAACTACCTTTACTCTCTGTTGGAAACGGGGGATCTTGAAGCCTTCTGATTGGCTGCTATCTCAGATTGATGCATGACGTCATGATGCCTTACCGCTCCTTCTTTATTTTAACCTTGTTCTTAGCCCAGCGCTCGATATAATCTTATTAGCTTATTCTTATGTAGTTTATCAGTTGTTTCAATGTCTGTTTTTCCAGAAAAAAAACTTCCCAGCAAAAAAAGGAAACATTCACTTTCTGTAAATATAAAAAGGAATCAACCAAATGCAAAACTGCATTAAATTGTAATTTTTTGTACAATACATATATATTAAAGATATAATTTTACTTATTTTCCATATTTCTTGCATTTCTTATTATTCAATTGTAACCTCAAAAATTTAATTTATAATTTTTGGATATTAAAGGAAAAGAATACATATGAAAAATTATTCGAATACTACCATCCCCAAACAATTCTTTCTATCTTAACGTGTCTGAATCTGAAAATAAAATTAAAAGAATTTCTGTGTTATTTACTTTCTCTTTCTAAGTTCTGGGGTTTATATTCAACAATTATAAGAAAGTTGGGAGCATTTGAAACGCAACCAACCATTAAAAAAAAAAGACGCTTTGTGAAAGAGGAAAATTAAGAACTTTTATTAAGTACTAATAGTTTTGTTGAAAAAGTTACATAATGAAATAATTCTTGGAATTGAAAAATATTTTTATCTATTAAAATTTTTTGTTTCATCAGTGAAAAAGATTCAATTCATAAAAGTGACCGTACATGTAAAACTAGCAAGAAATAAATGAAAGTTTATAAGCTAATAAAGTTTTATTCTATAATATGTCTCTCTCTATATATGTGAATAATTTTAAGAAATACCTTATAGAGAATTAACTGAGAATTGTGTATCCTCAAAAACTACAGCAATAAATATTGAATGAGAAATTTATTGTTTATATTAGAGTATTCTAAATACATAGGTAAGTGTATTTACCAGTTCAAGGAAATTTTTTGTTTCGCATATTTTTCTATGAATATAGTAGCATTAAAAAAATACTTTTCTAATTTCTAAAAACATTTAAATTTCTAAATATTTTTTAAACAAAAGTATATTATAAATGCATTTGTATCAATTTATAATATACTTTTCTAATATTTGAGGTTTTAAAATATTATCACTTAACAAAATCTTTAATCAAACAAACAAATTTAAAATTTAACAAAATCCTCTTATATATCCTATTATGTTGAATTTATCATTCAGAATACTCTTTTGATAAAAATATTGTCATTCTAAAAGGTAACTGTATCTTTCTTACAATGAAAAATGAATTTCATTTTATAGTAATACCTAATACTTTTCTTTTCTATAATTTAAAAAAAAAAAAAAAAAAAAAAAAAAAAAAAAAAAAAATGCTCTATCCTTAGAATATTCTTGTCACACATATGTAGGCATTGTTAAACTTTATTTCCTTTGAAAAACAGGGTTCAATTTTTGTCATTTAAAATTAGTAGTATTTAATATTCATAACATTTGAGTATCTGATTAAGAGAGAGAACAAATTAACTAAAGAAAAATATGTTTAAAGGAATGCTGTTAAATGGGAGGAATTTTTTTTTTAATTAAATATACACCAAAACAAATCATTCTGATGCTTTTTATGCTGTTAATTTAATTAAGGCGAGGCAATCATGAGTTTAACAATAAAAATATAGATGGCACCACCACATATATTGAAATTTTAAGATGCTCTGAGAAAGCAGCCAATAAGAAGGCTTCAAGTTCCCGCGTTCCCAACAGAGAGTAAAGGTAGTTATTATGCAACCCGGGACGCGTGTAAGCAAACACTAATGGATACAGAGCATTTGGCGCCAAGACACGCGCTGCGCTCTGGAGGGAAGGATAAACCTGTTTCTACAGGCAGCGGGGAAATTGTACAGTAACCTCGTTAGATACTGAGCGAGGGAGAAAGGTGATAGTCTTCGCCTGTATGAACAGCATAGAAGCTTTTAAAAAACAGATATTTTTGCGGATTAAAAAATATAATGCAGAATAAGTTATTGAAATAAATTCCTCTCAGTGGAGAGCGTTATTGATGCTTGCTATTACACATTTTAATTTTCAAATACCTATGACTAAAACTGCTTAATAAATAAATGAAAATGAAATAATGATGAACGCACGAGGAGTATATATGAAACCTAAAATGTTTTGAAGGATCAGTTGAAACTATATATTTTCATTTTTTATTAATAGGTATTTCATTCTCTTAACAATATGCGTTGTGAAATATTTCATTTAATCAATAATTTACAAGCTAATACAAGTACATTTAATTAGACACTATGTACACATCTCTAAATGTATATATATATATATATATATATATATATATATATATATATATATATATATATATATATATATATATATATAATAACTATAGTCAGAGATATTTTAAGTGCAACTATATAAGCATATTTCACGCTCTGAATTTTTAATTAATACATAAAAAAAAAGAATGTTGTTTGCTGAATTTTAATGAATGTTCAGTATTTAAAATTGAGAAGAGAAGGGGATAGAACTTGTTGCGATCTAAAGTGTATCACCAACGTACACTAAAATGCATAAGTTTTAGCCAATAGTTTCAGTTTAGCCTTTTTATGTCTCTTTTTTCCATTAATAACTTTAAAATGCTAAACACAGATTATCAATATAAAGGAGTTTTCTCACTCGTATAATCCACCTATTATTATATAAATAATATATTATTATAATAGTTGTCCTATTATTATCTCTGACAGTAGTATATAGATAAAAGCTGCTAAATTTTTACAGATGCGTTTGTATACATACATATATATATATACACACACACACACACAATTTATATTATTTATATGTATTTACATAAATATCCATATATTTTCAATTCTTAGAGAGTGTTAATTATAATGTCTATTTTATACTTTTTTTTTCTTTCTGTATATATAGATACATAATAAGCAGAACTGACTATATGTTAAAATATACAATGCCTCGTGAATACAAAAATAATTCTTTGAAATGAATTTCTTGATAATAATTCAGAGGTGTATTATGTTTGAATATCTACGATATATATGTAGATAAATATATCATGAATTTGACTTTATAAAAGTATTTCTATATTCGTAGGGTAAGTTTGGGTAAAATGAGTAGGCATTTCTTTTTTTATCAAAAATATAAATAGTTGGATTTTTAAATGCTTTTTCTTTTTTATCTATATTTTTAGACATTAGAGGCCAACATTAATACCCATTAAAGTTTGTTTTCATACCCAGGATTTATATTTCTTTAGCGTATAGCACCTAATTTATATGGACAGTGTAGGTCTTTTGCGTTAACCACAAAACTGAAATGCAGCTATATTTTGGTCTTTTTAAATGCATTATTTTATAAGTACTTCCTAATGAGTGCTAAAGATGATATTTTTCATTTCTTTCATTGTTTTAAGACATTTTGGATCTTTATTATTTCTTTCATTGTTTTGAGGCGTTTTGGTGCTTTATTCTGGTCTGACAATCAATATATTATGAATTATTGCAGCTGTGCCTTTGTTGTATCTCATTTTGTAAATCCTGCTAATTTAAATATGTTTATTCTGTAAATAAACATGTTTTGTTTATATATTTATTAATTTAGCAGAACTGATGCATTCTACCTATGATGAAGCTTGGATATTCTTGTTTATAATTATTTTTTCTTTTTTTTTTTAACAATGACTTTTTCTTAAAGCGTTTAATTTATACGGTCTTTCAATATCTGGCATGTGAACGTTGGTCTGATATATAGCTACAATTTTTTTATTTGAAATCTCATAAAACACACTTTTGTTGCTAATATTTGTATAATTTATAAATACATATTTTCTATCTTTGTGCACTCTTAGCTCTTTCTGGGATTTATTCAGGGGGTAACCAGGGGAAAAACATATTTCGCCATTTGTCTTACTTCATACCTTCGTGAAACTACCTCTTCAATGTAAAAGTCATTTGAAAATTTAAACTTAGCATAACTAAATATCATACTAAAAGTGTACTAACTTATTTCTCTATTCTGCTTAACTTTTTTTATAAATTACTTTTAATCATAATAAAAAATAAGCTACGGAATTGTGCATAATATCAAAATTGTGGCATTTTTGATTATCCAAAAGCAGTCGATCCCAATTACTTTGGATAAACAATATTCTACTGTAAAGTATTTATATAATACTTTTGTATTCTCTCACTTCCCTCAATATTTATACATGCATGTTACCATTAATTTGAATTATACATAAATATAAACTAAAAAAGAAATAGTAAAAAATATTTTATTAATGGACCGAATAATCAAACTATTAACAATGATTTTTAGTTACAGAACCGTTTCTTTTAACAAATACTGTAGACACAAATGAAATAATCTTAAATGAAAGCTATATGTAGCTAATTCCTTAATTATATGAAAAAGCACTGCATAATTAATTCTTTGTATTTTATTTTTATTATTTATATTTATTTATACTAGTTAAACACAAAACTTATCCATCATCGCATAAAACGTAACGAAGACGATCAAAAAATAAAGCCAAGATATCTGATCCACTCTAAAGTGCGTCGCAAATCCAGATCGGCGTATTCACAGCGGCGTTCGCTTTTCGCCAAGGCGTTGGCGCATAAAGCGCCAGTGCTCTGTATCTATGAGTGATTGTTTCACGCACCCGGGACCATCACACTTCGCCCGTCTACCATTTCTAGTGGCATAACCACTACGCCATGGTGAGGCGTGCAGGATATAAATCCTTCCAGTGTCCTTAAAGAGGAAGAATGTAGTTATCGCACTACGAGACGTTTTTGAAAAAAAAAAAAAAAATTCACAAAATGGCGGCAGTTTGAAAAATACGTTTTGTTTTTTCCCTGTTTTTTTTTTTTTTTTTTTTTTTTTTTTTTTTTTTTTTTTTTTGTCGTTCGGAATTAAAAAAAAAAAAAATAAAATAAAAAATTAACTCTTGGTAGTGCGATACTATAATGTATAAATAAGCTCTGTATAAAATTTCAAGTGAATCGGTTGAATAAAACTTGAGATATCATGCACACCGTTTCTTGAAAAGTAGTTTCCAGAAAAACACGTTTAAAGTTTGAGGACTAGTCGCGCGCAGTCGGAGTCGTTTAACGAACGGCGTGTTATACTTACTTTTTATTAATCAGCTATCCCTGCTCCGTACAAAGTACCTTCTTCAACTTCAAATGTCATGTTTAGTGAAGCCCTTTCAGATGATCTAGCAGTTCTAGTTTCCTTGGAAGCCTCAGGAGCTCGTACCTCGGACCTGCTAATTCGGGCCTGATCACGTTTGTGGACGAACGCATGAGATTCTGGCCGAATTGTTATTCCCATTTCTGATAAAATCTTTAAAACTGGTAAAAATCCTTCATTAAATATACATACCGCAATGAAATTAGCAATTTCAATTGTATGGGTACCAGCATGAATATGCTTGGGTGCGAAAGTCCAGATGAGCGAATTTAGAGACTCGTTATTATTCTGAGTTTCTGAGCCCAAGCACCTTTCCAGCAAGCTTTCTGAAGACAAATCTTCGTATATTGGTTTTATTACTTTTTGAACTGCTTCAGTTAAAGGAGGATTATTATAATTTAATATAATACCGAATAATTTAATACCGAAAATAATTTAAATTTCGAAAAATCCTCTTAGGGGCATATTCTTAAAGGGTTACACTATGAAAATATGAAAAAAAAAAAAAAATAGATTTTTTCGAATTTCTAAACCAGAATACCCCCTTAAAACAGTTTTTTTAAGTACACAGACTACTCAGAGCAGTTTAATATTTATTTTAAAAAATTACATAATATGTAGATGGATTTTTCAAATAATATTTTCCTCCCTTGACTACTGCATAAAATTCAAAAATGAATTTTAACAAAAAGCAAAAACAAGTCTTTTTCCAATCCTGCTTCCTTCATTAGGTTTGAATTAAACGCAATATATTTGAATTAAATACATTATAACACAGTCAATTTTAATTATTCAATGTACAGTTATATGCTCAAGTAATATAAGATAATAGTAAGGGTTGGAGAGTGTTGCAACTCATGTATTTAGCATGATTTACCTATCTTGTATAATATGTTTTAGGCTTCAGTATTCAAAGCAGCAAGAGGTCAGTAACAGCTCTAGCTTTTCTACCTCAGAATCATCTGGCATAGTAAGAAATACTGAGTCAACATCGAAATCTCCACACACTACTCAGTTTAGATCTACAACACACTGGAGATCGCCTACATCCTCTGGGGAGAAAAGAGATGCTGGAAAAATGTCATCTCTTGACACAGGGGAAAGATATTTCGATATCGATAAACCATCTGTTGGAAAGGTAAATAAATGTTCTATATTTTCATATGCATTCACTTAGTCACTTGTGTCTTTAAGAAATAGGTAGCTGAGTCCAGTGCAGGGGGTAGCTAGGAAAAGATTTTGGGTGGGGGGATATTAAACAATTCTTGAATTGATAAACTGAATTCCTGCATCCCATTGAGCTTATCCGAAAATTTCGGATTCTATCAAGAACCGACTTACATAGCTGCCCCCCCCCCTGCATAAAAATTAAATGTTAAATTTTTATTTAAATCGAAACAAATTTACGTACGTCAAACCGCCCATGATTAAACTTACTTTGTGGTGACATTCGAAGAGAAAATTGCCCTTTAAAAAATAAGTAAATAAAATTTTCGGAGTATTGGGCATTCAAAATAGTAGTTTTTCTATCTGAGTGAGTTTATTTTAAGTTTTGAGTTGTTTCACCGAGTGCTGCAACTAGAGTTTATGTCATATAGGACAAACGTAAATTAGGCAACTCAACCCCCCCCCTCTTCATATTTACATAAGACACAGAAATTTTGTGGAAATTCACAATACGAGGAGGGAAGAACTAAACTGGTAAAAATCCTTCTGGTAAAAATTGAAGGGGGCACCAAAATTGTCTAACTAATTTTGGTGCCCCCTTCAGCACATTGCCTTGTACTGTTGCACAAACCCTCTATGTGCAGCTCTGATTTTGAGTTGTGAGCTACAGCCCTTTTGCTACTCAAAAAAAAAAAAAAATAAATAAATAAATAAAAAATAAAATAAAATAAAATAAAAAAATGCTTAGGCATAATTTATTGCTCACACTTTAACACATGCAATTGCTAATTATTACTTTAGTAAATCGTCACTATACGTGACTTCTTTTTTCTATGTTAAATATAACAAGCTTCTCATAAAACATTTCTGTTTTTCTCCTGTTTATATGGATTTTTCATTGAAAGCTTCTATGAAGTGCTATGGCCAATAACCCTAACTTTAACTTTTTCTGGACCTACTAATAGGTTACTGTCAAGTTTTTGAGCTGCGCGTACTAAAAATCTTATATAATAAGCTTACGCTTCTCCAAAAAAATTCTTTAATTCTAAGTTGCTGTTCGCAATAATTTTGGGGCATTAAAAATAAGTCGCACGTACAAGATTTTCTCTACGGGGGTCCAAACTACAAAGCTGTGACAACAACCATCTGAAAAAAATGAGTATGTTTTTTTTTTCTTCTTTCCATGATGACCACCTTTTATAAAGCACTTTCATATATTTCCATGTTTTTGAATATTGTATCTTGATTTATCTTTACTGTTAAAAATATGAATTTGATAGAGTATTATAACATATTAAAACTAGTTGTCTGCCAGTGGTCGAAATTCGACCACAGAGCATTGAATGTTTTAATTTGAGTGCGAATGAAGTTCTTCTGTCGAGACATACGCTTTGACAGATATAATCCATATACAGTGGAACCTACTAAAGTGACCGCCTTGACTAAGAGACCATCTGTCTATAGTGACCACTTTTGTACAATATTTCACTTTACAACCACCACACTTTTCAGTGAAGACGGTGTTTTTGTAAAAAGTCTATTATATTTTGCTAAATGCAAAGGCAGCTCCAGCAAGTGGGTCATAGGGGACATCTCCCTCTACCGACCTTGGATTTCACACGTTCCCGTACGATTTCACACATTCAGTTTGCGTTTAGAACAATTTAGGTTAATCTAAAAAGTCTAGTGGCCCCCCTCCGAAAATTCAGCACGGAGCCCTCCTAAGCTAAAGGCTCATTATGTTCGGAGTTATAAAATCTTAAACCATCGAATGATTGCACTCTACTTCCTGATACGTACCACAATGTATGTACGCTGACGATGTATAAAAACTTGCTACCTCAACAAATTTGCACTTTTTTTGAATGATTGTCCTCGAGATTTATTTCCTGTCATTGCAAATGCAGGTATATTTGGAAATTGATTTTTTTGAAAGGATATGGTAAAATAGTACCAGAATATTTTATAAGTGAAATTAAAATTATTTTATTGTCTGCGGTTCCAGTTCAAACTTCGCACTCAATAGCATTACAATATATAAACTTGATGCGCACTCTCGTTCCATTGACTAATGATTCCTTTAAGAAAAAAACACTAAAAATACTGGTATTAAATGATAAAATAAATAAAAACTTTGTGAAAAAACACACATAAAATGTGTATTTTTCACAAAGGGTTTTTGGTCGAAACGATCGTAACGTCTTACAAGTAATATTTTATGTGAATTTTTTTACGAAGTTTTTATTTATTTTAATGTTTCCTTTGTATTTAAGTTGCTGATTAGTGTAACGATGCAATTAACTTTCAATATTAATTTATGTGGTGCTAAACTACGGATATTGTACTTTTCTATGGTGCAAAAAAATTCAGAAACGTTACATACTTATAGCGGAAAGGTTTCCGAAAGTATAGCGTAACCTACCGATGCTTAACCCATATTTCGGGGGGAAAGTATTTACGGGGGAAAGGAAATCTTTATTTGGCTTCGCGCGCATGCGCAAAGTGCCAAGAGGCAGAGGGATAAGAGTGAAAGCGTCTTCCCTAATAGCACAGATGGTCACAAAAGAGTCGCTGTGACGTCACAGAGGGTCACAATTGTCTCAGGACTGTCACATTGTAACTTCTTGCACAGCCCGATTATGACCAACAGGGGACCCGGGCATTGATGAATTTCGGGGTCCCATTCTATAAAATTTGTCTTCTTTTTCATAATATTTTGACATAGAAAAGAATATTTCAGAACAACATTTGAAACTGGGGGCCCTGGGCAAAGTCCCGATTTGCCCATGCGATAATAAGGGTCTGGTAACTTGTGAGTGATGTAACTTCACTGTGTGGTCACTGTGAAGTTTATTTGTGACCAGTCACCAGGTGACGTCGCCGGATGAATACTTAAATAAAATGGATGACTACTTAAATAAAACAGCACATTATCTCCTGAAAATAATTTATGTGGAAGAAAAAAGATTTAAGATTTTTAATTTATATTTATTAATTATGGTATTTTCTCTCCATTTACAAAATACTTCAAAAAATTTTAAGTTTCCAAAACAAGCCGTACCACAACAGCAGTCAGTTTACTTTTAAAGCAAATTCCGGCAAGAGAATCACAGCGTCGCGGTAACGTGCTGTCTTATGGGTCTGTCTTCGGTTCGATTCTGATCACTGCTCCTGCGAGCTCCTTCCGTTAGTTTGGTGCTGCCATCTAGTTGATGTTACTTGAAACGCTTCATCTAGTGCAAGTTACTTTTTCTGAAAAACTCAGAAAGGTAACTCGTTTATTCGGAAACCTCTCCGAAATACGCGGAAAGGTTACTCAATATTTTACCAAAATATACAGAAACGTTACCCATCTTTTCAGAAACCTTACCTAAAATGCAGAAAAATAGGTAAATATGTTTTCGACATATGCAGAAACGTTTCTAAATACTTTACCCGCATGGTTCGGAAACGTTTCCGCAATTTTAAACTACAAGAGCTGCCCCATTTTTTGGGGTAACGTTTCCGAATTTTTGTCAGCTACAAAATGCCGTAATATGGTGTCAACTGTCATTCTGCTAAACAAACAGCGGGCAAACCTAATCTTCTTTAGCACAATCTTCAGTACAGAAAGTACCCGTTTAGGCAATTAAAAGAGCCTCGAATAGAAAGTGGTCGCACATGTGGTCTCATAAATTTGTCGTTTGAAGAATAGACTGGCACTTTTGTTAACTTAAGATTGATGTCTTGCTGCAAATCCAATAAAATACCCCCTGAGAGTGGGATCAGAGATTTCAAGTATACACTATTCGAAGTTTCCCCCGCCGTTCGTCAACACGTCACAGTATTGGAAGATGTAGGAAGTGGCTGTTTTTCGACATGAAAAGGATCGCAGAGATGAGTGAAAACGTAAAGTAGTTTTAGCCATTATTCAGAAGTTCTAAGGAATATACCCTCCACCCCCAATGAGCTATCTCCCAGAAATGTAAACATTTCCGCTTCAATCTCCAATATTCATTTGCCTTTCATGTGTATTAAAAAAGTACAAAATTAAATTTTTTGAATCGCAAAATCAAAATTGAAACTCAGCTAAGAAATAGATTTCTTCTTATGAAAATTCCCCGACGAATTAATCAAATAGCCCCGATGGGGGGGTCACAAGTTCCCCGACGGGGGGGGGGCACCCGGATTCCATCACCGGACCCCCCATTCGAGCCACCCCTGACTACGGTATTTTTCGGTTAGCCAGGCGCAAATCCCGTCAACTGTTTTTCCTGATAAACGTTTAAAGACTAATTCTGAAACACTGTTATTCCCAAAAACAAAGCCGGAAATTTTAATCCGTATACAAAATAATATCTATCTTATCTGTATATATAAAAATGAATGCTTGTGGGTATGTGTGTATGTATGTTTGTATGACGTTGAAAAACTCCAAAACCGTTGGACCGATCACCATGAAATTTGGTATACTTAAGTCTTTTGTCAAGGAGAAGGTTTTTATGCTATCCATTTTCCTCTAGCTCGCCGCTAGATGGCGCAGAACGTCGAATTTTATTCAATTCCTTGCTATGAAAATACCGTTTGACCTATCTTGACGAAAATTGGTACGTATGGATATTTGAACACGGAGAATATTTTTACACAATCCATTTTGCCATAACTTGCCGCAAGGTGGCGCTGCAGAGCGTCGAATTCTATTCCAATGGACCACTTGCTATGAAAATACCGTTCAACCGTTTTTGATGAAAATTAGTAAACATGGATATTTGAGGACGTACAATACTTTTACATTATCCGTTTTGCTGTAACTTGACGCTAGATGGCGCTGCAGAACGTGAATTATATTCCGTTTAACCGCGTGCTATGAAAATACCGTTCAAGCGATTTTGATGAAAATTGGTACACATGGATATTTGAACATGGAGAGTATTTTTACACTATCCATTTTGCTATGACTTGCCGCTAGATGGCGCTGCAGCGCATCAACTTGTATACCGTTGGACCGATCGCTATAAAAATTTTTTTACTTACACATTTGAGCATGGATAATATACTCTGACTATACTATTCATTTAGTTGTTACTCACTACTAGATGGCACTGCAGCGCATTATTACTTTATCTCGCCACTAGATGGCAATGTAGCGCACAGTGGCGGCTCGTGGGATACAGCAAGTACAGCCGGGCTGCACTTAAAATTATCAGCACATACTTTAAAATAATTTATTCTATTAATTTTCTTAAATTGAGATTAGAATTATGGAATTCCTATGGTAAATTAAAAAAAAAAATCTCAACAAAAAGAAAAAAAAACGTATTGTAGTAACGGCCGGATCGCTCATTCAGAAAAAAAACCCTTTTTTCTTCCCGCAATTCAACTGCGAAAGTCGTTGGTACAGCCGAGGAGGAGAAAGATTCTTTCTCCTCAATCGGAGGCCTCGGTACAGCCCTCAGCGCTGATTAAGGAATTGGCAGCACCGCTGCCATGGTAACGAGTACGTAAGCAGTTTCTCCGGCTTAGGATAGCATAGGGTGTTTTAGCTGAGACACAGCCGAAGAAAGGTTTTCTGTCTTTTGCAGCAGTTGTGAATTCGACGAACTGATTGGCTCGGACGACAAGTGAGGGAGAGAATAAAGACACAGAATATATGTTCTAGCCCAGCGTTTCTCAACCTGAGGGGGGCGCGCCCCCCGCAGAACGCTTGCAGGGGGCAGGAGCGTAGCCAAGGGGGGGTTAGGGGGGTCATAGCCCCCCCACGAGAAATTTTTGGCATACAAAATGTATATTCTTCACTACATTATCACACATATGTATACATATACTATATGAGTTGCAGTAGTCGTAACCCCCCCCCCATGAAAAATTTCTGGCTACGCCCCTGAGGGGGGGGGGCGAGAAAAACTATAGAGCAAGTAGTTATGCATGTTTTTAAAAATTCATCTTATTTATTCTCATTTTTACTCAAAAATATATCATTTTCGCTTAAAATGTTCATTATTAAAGATTAAAAAACTCAATGTATGCTGAAAAATGTGAGGGGCGGGAGCGCCACTGTAAGTTAGTTTGTATGACGTTAGTCATACAAACTAACTTGGGGGGGGGGGGACACGACGGGACTTTGTTGGGGGGGACACGACGTTAAAAGGTTGAGAACCGCTGTTCTAGCCCATTCTAACGGAAACATTAGGTTTTTTTTTTTTTTTTGTCTGGGAAGGTTGAAAGTTTTTAGCCTTATTTGTTACTGTGTCCATGTGTTATTGGAATCTATGATTTAACCGTTTTGAAGCCTGGAGCCCCGTTATTATCCAGTTTGCGTCTTGCTTGAAACTCCGTTTAACACATGGAAAGAAGATAATAAACGACAACCACTAAAAGAAAATAGACCGACACCAAAATTGCCCATTCATAAGAAAAAAGCAGGTTCGTCTCAGCATGGTCGTAGCTGCCATTTCTCATGATATGCACTATTCTCGTGGCTATGGGGCAGTTTTTATTTACAAAAATAGTTTTGTTGGACGTGTTTAATTGTTGAGATAAAAAAGACCGTTTGGAATGGTACTGGATAGGATGGATTAACCACCATCACACGAGCACGTAAAACACATGAAAGCTCAATCGAGCATTTAAAAAATTTTTTAATATTTAAGGAGTTGATAAGAAGTGGGAGCTAAATTGCTGACGCATTAAAGGAAAACTCTCGACTTTATATTGCTGAATTTATGAAGAAAGTAAGCCTGAATAGACGCTTCATGCAATTACCCATCAAAGCAGTATTGTTTTTAAGTAAGCAAGAACTGGCATTAAGAGGACATGGCGAGCGAGAAAATTCTTTAAACATGGGGAATTTTAAAGCGCTTTTAAAATTAATGATATCTGAATTAAAACAACGCCTTTTTATGTGAACATCACTGACTGATTCGCAAGTTTAAAAGAAAAAAGAGGATTGATTTGACTTATAAAAAATAAGTAAGTTTTTCTTTTCTTCTTTTTTTCTCAAGTTATTATTACAAAAGAAAATTCTCAGGAAACTTCGAATCAGACACGGATTAATGCAATTTTGAGGATAGGAGCGGCTGGTTAAAATTTATGTCCATTTTATGGAAGTAAAATAGGATCTCTTACATTTTTATGTAATTTCTTTTTTTTTTTTAATCCTGGGAGGGCTTAATCCGCCAGCTTTCGAATTCAGTAACAAAGATTTTCCATTCCTGGGGGGGGGGGGGTGTCATATGTTTCCGGCTGCACTAACATTTTCAACCACGGGCCGCCACTGGTAGCGCACCAACTCCTTGACCACACAATTGATCTCTATGAAAATTGATACACAGATACTTGAACATAGAATATTTTCGTGTTCTCCATTTTGCTGTAACTCGCAGCATATAATGATTGTTCAACTGATCGCCATGAAAACTGGTACAGATAGATACATGAACACGGAGAATATTTTGGCGTTCTCCATTTTGCTGCCATTAGATGTTACTACAAACCAATAACTTCAGGACCATTCAACTGATCGCCATGGAAAGTCGTAAATATAGATGTTTGAACGGGAAGAATATTTTCGCCGCATCCATTTTGCTGTACCGTTCAACTGCTTTCTATGAAAATACCGTTTAACTGATTTCGATGAAAGTTGGTACACACGGATATTTGAGCACGGAGAATACTTTTACGCTATCCATTTTGCTATGACTTGCCGCTACATGGCGATGCAGTCCAACAACTTCAAAGGCGTTTGACCTTGAAAATTGATCACCTTAAAAATTGGCATACTTAAATATATGAGCAGAGAGAATATTTTTTTCGTATTCATTTGGCTGTAGCTTACCACTAGATGGCACTGCAGCAATCAACTTCTTGATCGGTCAACTGACCGCTCTGAAAGTTGGTATACATATATATTTGAACGCGGAAAATATTTTCGCGTTATCCATTTTGCTATAACTCGCCTATTGGTGGCGCTCTAGCGTATTATTATTTTAATTCGGCACTAGATGGCGCTACAGCGTATCTTGACCGTTAAATTGTTTGCTATGAAAATTGGTACACATAGACATTTGAACAGGAGAATATTTTGATGCTATCCATTTTGCAATAACTTGAAAGTAGATGGCGCTGCGCCGAATCATCTTCTTCACCGCTCAAACGATCGCCATGAAATTCTATAAGCATGATTATTGAACACGGATAATATTTATGAGATATCCATTTTTCTATATCTATTTATTATGATAAATATTAATTACAACAAACCGTAACACAAAAAATCTATTCATTCCCTTGCGATGAACGGGGCCTCCAGCTAGTTTATATATAGAATTCAATGGATACAAAAATATCAATATACTAAAACGAAATGTGTATGCTTATTGGTTACCTCATGTGGAATTTGGAAAAACGTGTGGAATTAAATTAAAATACGAAATTTAATTAAACTTTCAGAATATAGAAAGGGATACACAACTATGTAGTAGAAATTGCTTTAGGTTTGTAGTCATTTGGCGGAGATCAAATTATTTCTCAATCTTTCACTTACTACCGCCTAACCGAAAGAAAACCCAAATCCCTCATAGTCAAAGAATTTAAAAACTCTATTGGATAGTCATTGATTTCATTGTCTCATAGCAAATTATTTTACCGTAGCTATGGTGATATGTTCTCTATTAATCAGATATTCGATTAAGTCAGCATTAATAAATGTTCAATCATCATTTTTAGGTTCTATTATAACTGACTTCAATATGTAATCTGAGAGTATGTTTTTGGAAGCATTTCCGTATACTTCAATAATGATGTTATTTTCATTCCCTGTTAATTGCTGAGGTATTTCTCAATATTTTCGGAGAAAATTTGATTTAGGATACTGCGTGGCGGGAGATTGTGAAGAAATTGTTGAATTTGCGCGTTTCCGTGCAGCGTCTCTTGGATCGCAACCTTCCCTGTTCGGTTGGTTTTTCCACAGCTTTAAAACATGGAATTTACAACACTTCGCGCACATATCGGCCGTCTAAAAAAAGTCGCCAAGCACTGGGTCGCCAGCGTTTCACCAAACTGGAGAATAATTTTACATTTTGCGAACCCTATAGTACTCCTGAAACTTAGTGTCGTTATTTCAAAGTTGGCACAAACAATGGAACCATCGCTCGAAATACTGCCTGCCAAATTACTTCTATGATTTTTTAAGGTTCATTAGCGCATTACACAAAAATTTTAACATTCGAACAAACAACTCCATGCGAACTTTAACTGTACCACATTCCGCGCTCATCCAATTCCGTGCTCAATTTGCAAAGGAACAGAAAGGATTTCCTTAGCGTATTTATATATACACAGATGTAAAAAAAAATACATCTTATATAAAAGCAAAGTTAATAAATCTTTTGGGAGGGGTACAGACCCTCTGGACTGGACGCCACCCTTGTTTGCACTACAGGTGAAAAGAGATAGAGTTAGCAAAACTAGGAACTGAGTTTTCTGTTTATATTGGTAAATTGCACTGTGTAGAGAAAAATACATTGCCAAAAGTGTAGTATGAATCTCTTATAACTCCTAAACGATAAGCTGTAGAATGTTGAAATTTCGTATTTAGGAATATTTTAACATCTATAGTTGGGCAATCAAGAAACCGATATATTTACAAGATTACTCAAAAATCTTTAAATGCATTAAAGTCTATGGACACCCATTGTTTATCTCATGGCCAAAATAGCATTCAACTATCACCAAGCTTTGTGACTTGGCGAAATATCCCGAAACTTGGAACTAAAATAAGTTCCCAAAAGTGAGCCCAGTTTGGCAATATCTTCTATGTAAGGCAAGAAATCGCCAAGCTTAAATCTTATTAAAGTATCATGCGAATCTCAAATAAATTTAATGAAGTTCGTAAAAATTATGCATGATTTATTGCATGTTTTGAAGAAATCAAGTGCTGTCAGAGGGGAAGGGGCTTTCAGGGTATACCCCCCCCCTAAAAAATGGAATAGTTTGCATAACTTCTAAGCTGTGAAAAAATTCTGTTTATTTACTCATTTCATATCTCCCCCATATCCAAAAAGAAAAAAAAAATGTTGATATGATCTCTGGTGTCCACATAAAAATTTTAAATTCAGTCTTGGAGGGGTGGGGCTATTACGGCCAATCGTGTTATCTAGGCCGAAGGGTGAGATGTCTTCCGTGTCTGTGGTCTTCCTGGGGGGGGGTCTTACTAAAGGGTCCTAACCCTTCTTTTTTTTTTTAATCTAAAGAAAGTACAATACCAACCACAATTCAAATTATAATAGTATGGTACACTATTCATTCTTTCATACAATCCTGAAAATATTTCTTTGTACTTAATTTATGTTTTAGCAGTTTAAGAACTGCAGTTTAATCATTGGTGATAGTAGATTTAAAAACAAATCGATTAACTCAATATTTCATTATATGTATATAATACATGAGTGTTTTTTTTGTGTTTTTTCGTAAATGACTTTTTGGAGATCAGGCTTCTTTATTCTAATTGGATTTTTTTATATACAACGTGGCCTAAGTTAAAGTAATAACTTTTTTATGGTCTTTTTCAAAATCTAATATATAAAATTTTCCTCTCACAGTGTTAGTCACCTAACTCCTCCGAAACCACTCGACCAATTTTAATGAAATTTTCTATGTATATTCGTTAGGTCTGAGAATAGGTTTTTAACTATGTCTCATACCCCTAAGTCATAAGGACGGTCCACCCCAAAATGTTTAGCCCCAGAGTGCTATTAATTTCAATCAGGATTTCTCTGTAGACATTAGCGAGTCGAGTCACTTTTCAAATGTGTTTGCCAGATATTGTGGAGAGGGGGGGGGGGGGCGTTAATAAAATGTTGAAAGTCGCACGAGTTTTGCAATTTTTGATAATGGATCGCTAAATGTGGTGCCAAAACGTGACAATTTATTATAAACTAGCTGCTACCCGCGACTTCGTCCGCGTCGGCTTTAGAATTAGGTCCCTACAGAAATGTAGCATGTGTGAATAACAAATATTGTTGCGACAAAAGGAACTGTATTTAAATATTATTTGCTTTTTACTTGTTTCAAATGAAGTATAATGCATGTTAGTATACTTCATTTAAAATAAGAGAATCTGCACAGAGTTACTAAATTAAGATTTTTTTCAGGCATTTGGCGAATACAGACAGTTATGACAGCATTTGCAAACTGTTTTGTAAAAGAAATATTTATGCTATATGCATGAATTTTAGTCTATGTTAATCAGGAATAGAGCATCTTTCTATTAGTGAAAAAGTTTTAGAATCGGTTCTGTAGTTACAGAGATACCCAGAGAGCGTAATGTATTAGAATTATTTTGAGTGTTCCTGTAAAGGAACTATTTATGCTACATGCATGAATTTTAGCCTATAATACTCAAGAATAGTGTAGCTTACTATCAGTAAAAAATCTGATGTGTCCAACACATGACTTCCTTGCACGTCCATTAGATCAAAAATATTTTCCACGCACTTCCTCTAAATTTATTTGTTTGAAAGAGATAAAATATCAATAATAGTAAGGTTTAGCAATTTCTAGCCAAATATTTCGATATCGCCAAGCTGAGTTCAATTTGAAAGATTTCCTTCTGACACTTTATTTGGCGATATTTCACCAAAAGCCGACAAACTTGAGATAGTCAGCGAGATTTTGGGGATAGCCAAAGTAGTCAGTGAGCACAGACCTTCAATGAATTGAATGCATCTATACACCTCAATGTATTCAAAGTCATTTGGCTCACCATGTAAATAAATTCTCAGTCGATTGCTGTCAAAAAAGATATTGAAAACAGTTAGATATTACAATAGATCTAAATACAAAGTTAAAAAATCTACGGGTTAAAGTTTTAGAGTTATACAAAATAGGAAATAATTTTTGGCGCCAAATTTGGCGATATTTCGGCGAAACTCGTCAATGTCGACGACATTTGGCGAGATTTTAAGCATAAACCAAACAATGACAGATTATCGCCAAATTTGGCGATATTTCGCCAAAACTCGCCAAGAACGATGACAAATGGCGATATTTTGGCCATGGACGAAATGACTGACTATCGCCAAATTTGGCGATATTTCGCCAAAACTCGCCAAGGTCGAGGACAGACGGCGAGATTTTGGGCATGTACCAAACAATGACTGTCTACAGTTGTATTATAATGAAGATGTCCATAGACATTAAGGTACTGAAATTCTTTTCGGTGGTCCTGTAAATAAACTCTCCAGTAGATTGGAACCAAAAATCGAGATGCACAACTAGATGTTACAACATTCTTATATATGAAATTTCACAATAGTTTTTGAGATTTGAGAGTTAAATATGCCCACACGTACACCAAAAGTCGCCAAGCTTGGCGACTTTTGGCATAGTTCTTGAGGGAAGCACGTGACCGTGGTCGGACCATTACCTAACTTATGTGGTAGGACGGTATTGTGCTTGAAATGGATGAATGCCCCTAAAATTGCTATTGACCGTAATGTATTGGAAATCTTTTGAGTGTTCCTGTAGCAGAACTATAAATGATAAAGACACTTTTTTTTAATAGAGAAATTCATTTTCTAACTCTTTACAGCATATATCACTTCTGAGTCGTTTGAAATAGCCCAATACCTCTAAAAAACGCTTTGATGAATTTCGGCCCATAGAGCGTAATGTATTTCGAATCTTTTGGGCGGTCCTGTAGATAAACTATTCAGTCGAATGGAACCGAAAGTGGAGGTGCACAACTAGATGTTACAACAATCCTAAATATAAAGTTTCAACATTCAACGCCTAACAGTTTTTGAGATATGCGAGTTTAATGAATTTCGGCCCATTGAGTGTAATGTATTTCGAATGTTTTGGGCAGTCCTGTAGATAAACTATCCAGTCGAATGGAACCAAAAGGGGAGGTGCACAACTAGATGTTACAACTATCCAAAATATGAAGTTTCGACATTCTACGCCTAATAGCTTTTGAGTTAGGCGAGTTTAATGAATTTCGGCCCATAGAGCGTAATGTATTTCGAATCTTTTGGGCGGTCCTGTACATAAACTATCCATTCGATTGCCACCAAAAGGGGAGGTGCACAACTAGATCATAGAACAATCCTAAATATCAAATCTCAACATTCTACGACCAATAGTTTTTGAGATATGCGAGTTACATACATACGTACGTACGTACGTACGTACAGACGGCATGGAAAAACTGGCCACAGTAGACTCGCCACTGGTCAAAATGAGTTGCAAACGCGTTAATATGATCGTGCATGCTAGCCTACGATGAGATGCATCGAAAAAAATTTTAAAATTCAATTTAGAGGTAGTCAAAATCGGTTTTTATGTCGAAATTTGGCCCCCAAAATTTTTCGGGATCACATTACTTCCTTATACTACGTACAAGGAAGTAAAAAAGTTTAGGAATCGGTTCAGTACTTACAGAGATGCACATAGAGCGTAATGTAATTGTTATTAGCATCCCTGTAAAAGAATCCCTGTAAAAGAATAATCTGTGATATATGCATTAAAGGTAGCCTATAACACTTAGGATGCCACCAGTGTCTAAGAAGTTCTTCTCTCAAAACTGCAAGGGGGAGGTGCCAGATTCAAACCCTGGTCGCGCCTGTCGACCTACCCGCTCCCAGTTTTCCGTGGTTTTCTAAAAAACCTCGCATAAATACGGGCTAGGATCCCTTAGAAAATCCCCCACAGAGGAATTTTCCATATAGGCCTAGGACCCTAGTGCAGTCAATCGGTCTTAATCCAAAAACAAACAATGATACTCTGGAATAATGTAACTTTTAATCAGTGAAAAAAGTTTTAGAATCGGTTTAGTAGCTACAAAATTTCCATAGAGCGCAATGCATTAGAATTATTTTGAGTGTCTTTGTAAAAGAATTATTTATGCTATATGCTTGAAAGGCTGCCTGTATGTTAATTCAGGGCATAAGCTATTTTCATTACAAATTTTTTCAAATCCGTTCAACTATTTTTGTGTGATTCAGTCAAAAACATCCAAACACACAAACGTACACATTTATATTATTGGTAGGATTTGGAAATTTATGAACTTTAAGAAACACATCTGGATTTTTCTTGGTACTTACGTATTATCCCAGCGGTCATTCCCGCCAAACTGTTTTATCGTCAAATGGGTTGCCAAACTGTTGCCAATCGTATTCAAAACCATTAATAATTTCATGTGCCCGGCATTTATTTCGCCAAAAAATCGCTTGTCTTGGCGGACCGCCGGGATAATACGTAAGTACCCTTTTCTTTATTTATATGCTTTTTAATTTGGCGTAAAATCAACATAATTTCCATGTTTTTCAAATGCATGTGATTTTGCAAATAGAATTTCTGCTTTATTTCAAAAGCATAAATCATTTTGTGCGGGCGATAAAACGGCTTTTAATTAATAGTTTGAAAATTTGTTAAAATTTCAAAAGTTTGAGCCTCAGGTGCACTTTACCGAAGTTGTGGGTTCAATCATGCTCAAATTTTCAAAGCTCTGCTTTCTGTAGATTGGTCTGGAGAACATTCATTTCTATTATTACAGATAGATAGATTTGGCATAAAACTGGCTTAATTTCCGTGGTATTTAATGTTTTTCAGATGCACGCGCGCTTATTTATTGAAGTAATAGCATTCTTGTTAGCTCAAAACATGAATCATTTGATACGGGCGAAACTCGCCAACCATGGCAATGTAAAAACGGTTTTTAATTAATAATTAAAAAAAATCTAAATTTCTAATTAGCCTATAACCAACTCCAGGGTCCCCTCTATATCTAAACCAAAATGCATCCTAATCGATTCAGTGGTTTAGGCATGAAAGCGTCATAAATAAATAAACAAACAAACAAATAAACTCACTTTCGCATTTATAATATTAGTTTGGGTGTATTTCGCGTATAGTTAGAAAACGCTTGGCGTATATTGTAAAAGAGTTTTATTAGGCGATTTTAATATAGATTTCTATTCCGAAGAAGTGCTCTGTGGAACAAGAAAGGAAAACACGGTACACTCGTGGATTATGATGCCCATTCCAAACAGCATTTAAAATGTCTTTGCCGTATAGTTGGAATATGCCTACAGGAAGAATATGCCTGGCGAAGATTGTAAAACAGTTTCAGTAGGCGATTTTAAGATAGATTTCGATTCCAAAGATGTGTTTTAGGTACAAGAAAGAGTTGATTCCTATTTTAACGCCCCCACTCTCGCCAACCTAAAAAATCCCCGTACTTTGGCGAGCTTTGCAGTCATGGGTCTCTGGAAGTTATGCACAAGTTTCAACGGTACTTACGTATTAACCCGGCGGTCCGCCAAGACAAGCAATTTTTCACCAAGATAAATGCCGGGCACATGAAATTGTTGATGGTTTGGAATACGATTGGCAACGTATTTGAAATATACGAAAAAGTAGTTTGGCGGAAGTGACCGCCGGGATAATACGTAAGTACCGTTTCAACGCACCCAAAAGAACTAGGTGTAACTAAAGTAAACAAACTAGCGATAAACGCGCCAGTTAAGGAATTTGAAGACATTTAATTATTAAAACTACATTAATTGGTAATCCAAAATAAATAAAAATGTAACGGAATGCTGTACCTATAGGTTGTTCCAAATCGCTATTTTAATTCTAAATTACGATTTCTACATAAATGCAAAATATCGTCATGGTAACTGCACATGTTTAATCATCGCCTCCTTGGCGAGAGTCGAGGCGTTAAGTAGGAAACAATATATAAAACGGAAGTATAGTTGTGATATACTTATCGAAGATTGTAAAATAGTTTTAGTAGGCGATTTTAAGATAGATTTCGATTCCAAAGATGGGTTTATAAAATAAGGAAGAAAAATACAGCACAGTCATGAATAATGATAACACTTTCCAACTTAATGGAATAAGGACGAAAAATAGGGACGACGCATAAATTATGATACGATTTTAATATACAGGGTGTCCAGCCTTAATGTGACCCAATAGCTAATTCCCGAACCATTCGGTTTAGGTATGCACTTCCAATTTGAAAAATGTTTTAAAAAAGGTAAAGAATGTTTTTACGTGCTTTTCGAACCAAAAAACCCATTTAGAAAAAAATTACAAAAATTAAATTTTTATACGGTCCCCAGGTCCTATCACTTATATTTAGGAAAAGATGCAGTACACAAAAACAAAGTAAACACAAAAAGTTTCATTTTATTACGATAAAAACTGACCAAGTTATGGAACTTTGAAAATCATACATTTCATCCATTTTCTCGGCCAATTTCAAGAAGCTATACTCGGGGCACAGCTATCCTGATAATGGAGGGAATGCTGCAGACCGTGTGATTCCGCCGCTTTCAAATAGTTCTTTCCGTTTGCCCTGCTTTTTACAGAACTAAGACATTTATCAACTATTAAGTGCTAAAATAAAGTGTATGTTATAAAATAATTGCATATTTATCTTATTTGAATTCAATAATTAAAAGGATTACGAAATTAAGTCAGAAATTAGATGTAACGCCTTCGCAGACGCTTGACCAATGATAGACCTCTTTCGTGCTGGCGGGAATCAAAAATGCAGATTCGCCTTGCGATTGGGTTGCTTTGTGATATTGACAGACAAATGATTGGAAAGAGAAACGAGTGTCGGAATGATACATTCGGAAAGTAGTGAAAAGGCTCCTCTAGCCTTCTCCTCTGTTATCAGGTAAGGTGTGCCCCGAGTATAGTAAGGGACCGTCGCCAAAGTGAAATTAATTGGAACTCTGCCAGGAAACTTTCGCTCTTGCACGTCACTCTTATGTAAATCGTTTTTAAATTTAAAAGTACATACATTACGTTAATATTACAATAACTGAGTACTTAAGAAACTAAATTTATTCTGTGTACGTGTAAAACATAGATAAAATAAAATATTTTGGACGAAGAAAACTTTTCAAGAGCAGTTCCAAAAAAATAGACTTATTTACCTGCGGCTTCAGACTGATTTGCTGCGATACTGATCATGGCGAACGTTAAAAATCTGTTGTGTAGTCGCTTGCAATTGCATACAGTCGTATTCTAATATTACGAATTCTAGTACGGGAGAACGAGATGTATACAACTGGTCTCGAGGCATTAGCTCTTGCGCCAGGACTGGACGATAAGGATGTGCACCGTACGTATGTAATATGTTCCACACCGTCGATTTTGAGTAGGAACAAGCCTTGCTAATATCCTGGACACTACTTTCAGGATGAGACAGGGCATATCCTAAAACATCCTCAGCGGGTATCCGCAAGCTTGAAGGTGTGGCACGAGACAAGGTAATACGTCTATGACAACTCCCAGTTCTATACAAGCGTTGAACAGCACGGGCAATTGTACAATAAGATAGATGTCTTCGACTGGGAAATTTAATGGCATAAAGTCTTGCCGCCTCTCTCTTTAATTTTTAATTTCTCTCTAAAATTTTTAAGTTTCCAAAACAAGCCATACCACAAATAACTTTTGCATCAGTCAGTTTAATTTTAGAAGAATACGGCAAGACAATCACAGCGTCGAGGTAGCGTGCTCTCCTCCAAATTGTACGTCCAGGGTTCGATTCTGATCGCTAGTTCTGACCGCTCCTTCCGTTAGAGTTTGGTGCTGCCATTTAGTGTATCTTACTTGAAACGCTTCATCTAGTGCAGATTACTTTTTTCTGGAAAGGTTACTCGTTAATTCGGAAACCTTTGTGAAATACACGGAAATGTTGCTCAATATTTTACCAAAATATACAGAAACGTTACCCATCTTTTCCAGAAACCTTACCTAAAAAGCAGGAAAATACGTAAATATTTTTCCGAAATATGCAGGAACGTTTCTAAATACTTTACCCATGGTTCGGAAACGTTTCTGCAATTTTAAACTACAAGAGCTGCCCCATTTTTTGGGGAACGTTTCCGAAATTTTTCTTACCGTATACGTACGTACGTACAGACGGCATGGAAAAACTGGCCACAATAGACTCGCCGCTGGTCATAATGAGTTGCAGACGCGTTTATATGATCGTGCATGCTAGCTTACGATGAGATGCATCGAAAAAATTCTTAAAATTAAATTTAGAGGTAGTCAAAATCAGTTTTTTTTGTCGAAATTTGGCCCCCAAAATTTTTCGGGATCACATTACTTCCTTATACTACGTACAAGGAAGTAAAAAAAAGTATGTAATGTATGGGAGGTGGGGAAAATAAAACGTGTAAATTCATTTTTTGTTTGCTTTCATTAATTATTCCTTGTACGCAGTATAAGGAAGTAATGTGATCCCCAAAAATTTCGGGGGCCAAATTTCGACGAAAAAACCGATTTTGACTACCTCTAAATTTACTTTTAAGAATTTTTTCGATGCATCTCATCGTAAGCTAGCATGCACGATCATATAAACGCGTCTGCAACTCATTTTCACCAGCAGAGAGTCTATTTTGGGCAGTTTTTCCATGCTGTCTGTACGTACGTACGTATGTAACTTGCATATTTCTAAAACTATTGGTCGTAGAATGTTGAAATTTTATATTTAGGATTGTTCTATGATCTAGTTGTGTACCTCCCCTTTCGGTCGCAATTGAATGGATAGTTTATGTACAGAGGACCGCCCAAAAGATACGAAATGCATTCGCTCTATGTGCCGAAATTCATTAAACTCGCATATCTCAAAAACTATTAGGCGTAGAATGTTGAAACTTTATATTTTGGATTGTTGTAACATCTAGTTGTGCACCTTCCCTTTTGGTTCCATTCGACTGGATAGTTTATGTACAGGACCGCACAAAAGATACGAAATGCATTACGCTCTATGGGCCGAAATTCAGTAAAGCGTATTTTAGTGGTATTCGGCTATTTCAAACGACTTAGATGTGATATATGCTGTTAAGAGTTACAAAATGAATTTCTCAATTAAAAAAATCTTATGTGTACAACACATGACTTCTTTGCACGTCTATTAAATCAAAAATATTTTCGACGCATTTCCTCTAAACTTATTTATTTGAAACAGATAAAATATCAGTAATAGTAAGGTTTAGTAATACTTACAGTAATAGTAAGAAATACTTAGCGATTTCTAGCCAAGTATTTCGATATCGCCAAGCTGAGTTCAGTTTGAAAGATTTCTCTCTGACACTTTATTGGGCTAAATTTCACCAAAAGCCGACAAGCTTGAGATAGATTGCGAGATTTTGGGGATAGCCAAAGTAGTCATTGACCACAGACTTTCAATGAATTGAATGCATCCATACACCTCAATGTATTTAAAGTCATTTGGCTCACCCTGTAAATAAATTCCCAATCGATTGCTGTTAAAAAAGATATTGAAAACAGTTAGATATTACAATAGTTCTTAATACAAAATTTCAAAATTCTACGGGTTAAAGATTTAGAGTTATACAATATACGAAATAATTTTCGGCGCCAAATTTGGCGATATTTCGGCGAAACTCGTCAATGTCGACGACATATGGCGAAATTTTAAGCATGGAACAAACAATGACAGATTGTCGCCAAATTTGGCGGTATTTCGCCAAAACTCGCCAAAAACGATGACAAATGGCGATATTTTGGCCATGGACCAAATGACTGACTGTCGCAGAATTTGGCGATACTTCGGCAAAACTCGCCAAGGTCGACGACAGCCGGCGAGATTTTGGGCATGTACCAAACAATGACTGTCTACAGTTGTACTATATTGAAGATGTCTTAGACATTAAAGTACTGAAATTCTTTTCGGTGGTCCTGTAAATAAACTCTCCAGTAGACTGGAACCAAAAATCGAGATGCACAACTAGATGTTATAACAATCTTATATATGCAATTTCATAATAGTTTTTGAGATTTGAGGGTTAAATACGCACACACGTACACCAAAAGTCGCCAAGCTTGGCGACTTTTGGCGCAGTTCTTGAGGGAGGCACGTGACCGTGGTCGGACCATTATCTAACTTATGTGGTAGGACGGTATTGTGCTTGAAATGGATGAATGCCTCTAAAATTGCCATTGACCATAATGTATTTGAAATCTTTTGAGTGTTCCTGTAGCAGAACTATAAATGATAAAGACACTTTTTTAATGGAGAAATTCATTTTGTAACTCTTTACAGCCCATATCACATCTGAGTCGTTTGAAACAGCCCAATACCACTAAAATACGCTGTAATGAATTTCGGCCCATAGAGCGTAATGTATTTAGAATCTTTTGAGCCGCCCTGTAGATAAAATATGCAGTGGAATCGAACCGAAAGGCGAGCGGCACAAGTAGATGTCACAAGATTCCTGAATATAAAGTTCCAACATTCTACGTCTAATAGTTTTTTAGATATGGGAGTTTAATGGATTTCGGCCCATAGAGCGTAATGTATTTCGAATCTTTTGGGCGATCCTGTAGATAAACTATCCAGTCGAATGAAACCGACAGGCGAGGTGCACAACTAGATGTTACAGGAATCCTAAATATAAAGTTTCAACATTCTACGACCAATAGCTTTTGAGATATGCGAGTTTAATGGTTAATGGACTATGGTTAATGAATTTCGGCCCATAGTGCGTAATGTATTTCGAATCTTTTGGGCGGTCCTGTACATAAACTATCCATTTGATTGCGACCAAAAGGGAGGTGCACAACTAGATCATAGAACAATCCTAAATATCAAATCTCAACATTCTATGACCAATAGTTTTTGAGATATGGGAGTTACATACGTACGTACGTACAGACGGCATGGAAAAACTGGCCACAATAGACTGGCCGCTGGTCAAAATGAGTTGCAGACGCGTCATAGGATCGTGCATGCTAGCTAACAATGAGATGCATCGAAAAAATTCTTAAAATTCAATTTAGAGGTTGTCAAAATCGTTTTTTTTTCGTCGAAATTTGGCCTTAAAAATTTTTTGGGTCACATTACTTCCTTATACTACGTACAAGGAAGTAAAAAAGTGTCTTTATCATTTACTAGCGGCTACCCGCGACTTCGTCCGCGTCGGCTTTTGAATTAGGTCCCGAGAGAAACGAAGCATGTGTGAATAACAAATATGTTTGCGACTAAAGAAACTGCAATTAAATATTATTTGCTTTTTACTTATTTTAAATGAAGTACCATGCATGGTAGTATACTTCATTTAAAATAAGAGAGTATGCAGAATTAGTAAATTTAGATTTTTTCAGGCATTTGGCGAATAGAGACAGTTACGACAGTATTTGCGAACTGTTTTGAGTGTTCTTGTAAAAGAAATATTTATGCTATATGCATGAATTTCAGCCTATGTTAATCAGGAATAGTGCAGCTCTCTATTAGCGAAAAAGTTTTAGAATCGGTTCTGTAGTTAAAGAGATGCCCATAGAGCGTAATGTATTAGAATTATTTTGAGTGTTCCTGTAAAGGAACTATTTGTGCTACATGCATGAATTTTAGCCCATAATACTCAAGAATAGTGTAGCTTACTATCAGTGAAAAAAGTTTTAGAATCTGTTCAGTACTTACAGAGATACACATAGAGCGTAATGTAATTCTTATGAGTATCCCTGTAAAAGAACTATTTGTGATATATGCATAAAAGGTAGTCTATAACACTCAGGGACCCCAGTGTCTAAGAGGTTCTGCTCTCAAAACTGGAAGGCGGGAGGTGCCAGGTTCAAACTCCGGTCGCGCCTGTCGACCTAGCCGCTCGCAGTTTTCCGTGTTTTTTTTTTTTTTTTTTTTTTTTACAAAACCTCGCGAAAATACGGGCTAGGATCCCTTAGAAAATTCCACACAGAGGAATTCCCCATATAGGCCTAGGACCATATAGGCCTAGGACTTTCAATCAGTGAAAAAAAGTTTTAAAATCGGTTTAGTAGCTACAAAATTTCCATAGAGCGCAATGCATTAGAATTATTTTGAGTGTCTTTGTAAAAGAATTATTTATGCCATATGCTTGAAAGGTTGCCTGTATGTTAATCCTAGGCATAAGCCATCTTCATTACAAATTTTTTCAACCATTTTTGTGTGATTCAGTGAAAAACATCCAAACACATAAACGCACACATTTATATTATTGGTAGGATTTGGAAATTTACAAACCTTAAGAAACACATCTGTACTTTTCTTGGTACTTACGTATTATCCCGGCGGTCATTCCCGCCTTGTTTTTTCGTCAAATGAGTTGCCAAACTGTTGCCAATCGTATTCAAAACCATTAATAATTTCATGTGCCCGGCATTTATCTCGGCAAAAAATCGCTCGTCTTGGCGGACTGCCGGGATAATACGTAAGTACACTTTTCTTTATTTATGCTTTATAATTTGGCGTAAAATCAACATAATTTCCATACTTATTTATGTTTTCCAAATGCATGTGATTTTACAAATAGAATTTCTGCTTTATTTCAAAAGCATAAATCATTTTGTGCGGGCGATAAAAAAGTTTTTAATTAGTAATAGTTAACGGTTTTTAATTAATAATAGAAAAGTAATTAAAATATCTGAGCCTCAGGAACACTTTACCGAAGTCATGGGCTCAGTCATGCTGAAATTTTCAAAGCCCTGCTTTCTGCAGATTTGTCTGGAGAACATTCATTTTTATTATTAGAGATAGATAGATTTGGCATAAAACTGGCATAATTTCCATATTATTTAATGTTTTTCATATGCACGCGCACACGCTTCTTTGTTGAAGTAATAGCATTCATGTTAGCTCAAAACATGAATCATTTGATACGGGCGAAACTCACCACGCATGGCAATGTAAAACCGGTTTTTAATTAATAATTAAAAAAGTAATTAAAAATCTAAAATTCTAAGTAGCCTATAACCATCTCCAGGGTCCCATCTATATATAAACCAAAATGCATCCTAATGGATTCAGCGGTTTAGGCGTGAAAGCATCATAAACAAACAAACAAACAAACTCACTTTCGCATTTATAATATTAGTTAGGATAGTTTGCTACAGGAACACTCAAAAGATTCCCAATACATTATGGTCAATGGCAATTTTAGGGGCATTCATCCATTTTAAGCACAATACATTCCTACCATATAAGTTAGGTAATGGTACGACCACGGTCACGTGGCTCCCTCAAGAACTACGCCCTAAGTCGCCAAGCTCGGCGACTTTTGGTGTACGTGTGTGCATATTGAACTCTCAAATCTAAAAATTTATTAGTCGTAGAATGTTGAAATTTCGTATATAAGATTGTTGTAATATCTAGTTGTGCATCTCGATTTTTGGTTCCAATGTACTGGAGAGTTTATTTACAGGACCACCGAAACTAATTTCAGTACTTTAATGTCTATGGACATCGTCAATATAATACAACTGTAGACAGTCATTGTTTGGTACATGCCCAAAATCTCGCCGTTTGTCGTCGACCTTGGCGAGTTTTGCCGAAATATCGCCAAATTTGGCAATAGTCAGTCATTTGGTCCATGCCCAAAGTATAGCCATTTGTCATCGTTCTTGGCTAGTTTTGGCGAAATATCGCCAAATTTGGCGATAATCTGTCATTATTTGGTCCATGCTTAAAATCTCGCCATATGTCGTCAACATCGACGAGTTTCGCCGAAATATCGCCAAATTTGGCGTCAAAAATTATTTCGTATTTTGTGTAATTCTAAAAATTTAACCCGTAGAATTTTGAACTTTTGTATTTAGAGCTTGTGTGTGATTACGGCAACGCTACACTAGGGCGATCTGCCAAGGAGGGGGAGGGGGTGCCTTGGCAGGTGTACTTTCTAAGGGGGTCTAACGCGTATTCACGTAGGCAGGTCTAACGCGTATTCACGTATTTAGAACTATTGTAAGATCTAACTGTTTTCAATATCTTTTTTGACTGCAATCGATTGGGAATTTATATACAGGGTGAGCCAAATGATTTTAAATACATTGAGGTGTATGGATGCATTCAATTCATTGAAAGTCTGTGGCCAATGACTACTTTGGCTATCCCAAAATCTCGCAAACTATCTCAAGCTTATGTCGACTTTTGGTGAAATATCGCCAAATAAAGTGTCAGAAGGAAATCTTTCAAACTGAACTCAGCTTGGCGATATCTAAATATTTTTCTAGAAATCGCTAGACCTTACTATTACTGATATTTTATCTCTTTAAAACAAATAAGTTTAGATGAAATGCTTCGAAAATATTTTTGATTTAATAGACGTGCAAGGGAATCATGTTTTATACACATCAGATTTTTTTTTTTTTTTTTTCACAAAAAATATTCTTTGTTTCTACTTTTACTTTAATGATTTTACACCACTTTCTTTCATATCTGAACCTATCCGTTTTCGAGAAGTTTTCCTTTCCTGGTTTCTTTGGAAAAAATAATTTAAATTTGAAAGACGTTAATTTTTATTCTTTACACAGCATTGGCGATTTAAATAAAGGAATGCTAAAATAAAAATATTAATTTGCAAGAGGGTTGAAAAAAGATTGAAATTGAAATGCTGGAAATTAACACTTAATTGCTGCTGGGGAGGAAAACAATGAAATACGGATGAATTTTTAGAAGAATTTTGCTGAATATGCAGAATGATTAAAAAAAAGAGGAAATCCACCGATTGGCGAAAAAGTGGCATCCCTGTCTTTGTAAATGCTTTACGTCGCCAATTTTCGTCATACATGTATCGTTCCATTGCCATTTATGGCTACCTTTTATATGCTTATCTAATATAGCATGATTGGGAGGGAAGGGAATATGGTGAAGTGCGACTCTTTGTGAAAAAGGGAGCAGGGGGTGTCAAAAATATTTTTAAAAAGTGTGACATCATTTATGGACAGCCCCTTAACAAAATTTATATCTTTTTGATACTGAAAATTAATTAATGCAGTAGAGTACTATTTTTCACTTCTTCTTGCAGCCTAATAATATCGTTAAACCTTTCGTCTTTGGTATAAAGAGAAGAAAATTTTGTAAACAGGGTCTTTTTGACTTTGTTAATAGTCATAATGGTTGGTGTCAGTCAGGCCAGTTACAGTATGTTTGTTCAGAAAATGAAATGAATTTAATTTGTATTTTTCCTATGTGAACAATGCAGTAAAAATATAAAAGCAACAATATTCTACTTTTGACGTTAAGCATCACTGCCTTGTATGATACTAGAATTTAATTAACATAGGAATTGAATATTTTATTGTCAATATTTATTATTTACATTTTTACTTATCAGATATATAATGGAGTTGTCACAATAGTTAAGCAACGTGGATGCTTTGTTGAGTTAGAAGGTTTCAAAAATGTATGGGAAGGTCTGGTACATCTGTGTGAGGTAAGATTGAGTTGAGTATTCGGTAATTCTCTCAAATTTCTTGTCTTTTCAATTGTGCTGTCAATTTGAAGCTAAAATATTAAAAAATATTATTACCGTAAAATACTGGAAAAGTCCCCCCCCCCCGGATCTTCAAGGAAAATCGCGATCTATGGGGGCAGATAAACGGTAAAAATTGGGAAAATATACCAGTCAAGCTTCTCTCTCTATCTTCAAGTGAAGCTGGATTTATACTGTCCGTTCCGTACCCCGATAACGTCACTCAGCGAAGCAAAGTAGAGAGCATTGTTCTGACGTCACAGTTCGCTGGCATGTGGCGTGATTTCGTAGGTAACATGCGTTGTATCACAATGTAAGTTTTTACTTACACAGATAAAGGCAAATTTTACAAAGAAGGTATGAATGGAAATCGAACCCACGACGGTAAGCTTAGCCGCTGCAAGTCTCCGGACAGTATAAATCTTCCTTAAGGGGACATTTATTTGGTATTTTAAGAGAAAACGAAATGCACGAGAAAAGCAGGGGGGGGGGGGCTCAGTTTCCTTATTTTACAGTAGAATATGTTAAAAAAATATCTATTTCATAATATCAGATTTTTTAAAATCACACAAGCAATAATTTTTGATTAAATCGAATTTAATTACAGCTATTCCTCTTTCACATAAAAAAATTGCAATTAAAAATTTACAGTGTGCCGATCAACAAGAAATTTATGGGGCGAGTGCTCCGCCTCATGAAAATATACAACTGGTAATCCAAAGCGGCAGTGGCTGCCTGGTGCACCGGTTGGCACTGCCGATGTCTTAACGCTCTCTTCTCCCCAAGTCGAAGAACAACTGCCTATCTCAAAAATCAGTCTCTTGACCTCAATTCGATTTGAATCGAAACATCCATTTTGCCATCTTCGAAATCCTATCAAAGCTCGGTAGAAATGCACCAACAAAAAATAAAAGAAAAGCTTCGCTGTTATACTCCTTCAAGTCCAGAAATCGAACGGAGTTTTTGGCTTTAGGATAAGGGGCTTGACGGAGAATCAGTTCAAAATATCCGGGGATCTCACCTGACATTCCCGAGGCAATGGCAACTCTTCTCATGAGGATGCTTGATATTGTGTATGTGAATAATGCTAAAACAGCGCTCAGGAGGGCAGCTGACGCGCCAGAAATTGCTGTCAGGGCTTCTGATGATAAATACATGCTATATGGATCACTGCCCATGCGGAATTATAATTTAACGAAATCGTTGAGTCTTTAGTGAAGAATCTCAGAGATTTGGATCAGACTGTCAATCATGCAGATTTGCAGTCCCTTACAAATGTGCAATCAATTGCAAATGCCTTGGCAAAATCTAAACTTATAATTCCATCCTTTAAAAAAAAAACTAAGTCAAATCACTGAACTTAAGGCCGCCAGAAAAACAACTATTATTCTGACAAGATGAAGCACCGCCAGAGCATGAGGATTTCTGCTGAAGGCGGTAAAAAATATGAAAAATGGGATAATTGGCAAGATGACGAGCTGACTTCATATCATGTGTAGCTGTCCAGCAGTGATACACTATTTGGACTGCTCCTCTGAGGCAGATTTGTACTTTGTGCTGATCGTCAGCAAAGTTAAAATTATTCAGAAGCTCCACGATACTTTACATAAAGTTATGGGATTGTTCAGGGCATGCGAGGACGATAACAACAGTGAAGTCGAAAGTTTAAGGCTGAGCACTCAAATTAATTCATATCAAACTATTCTGAAAATACCTAACTTCACCTTTTCATGGACCCTTAAAGGTATTAAGAAATTAGACAATTACAAAGAATTTAATTTCATTAATGGCTCAAATACATTTCATAATATTGTTATGAATTTTGGATTGTTTTGCCCTTCCAAGGTTAAATGTAGTCTAAAATTTGTTTTCTACGAACCAAATAATTAAAATTTGCATTTTGTTGCATCAAAATTGGTTAACTAAAATGAGAGATAGAGTTTTGGGTGTCCCCATTGTGAATTGTGTATTGCAGATTGTTTGTCAGAGGTCTAAAATGAATAAAATTCGTGTTCTATCCTGACAAGTGGACTGTTTATTAGAACGTCCCATCTACACTTTACTTTTAAGCTACGAACCCGAAAACTACGCACAGTTTTCTGCAACAATATTTCATATGCTGTAATGTACATACTGACAAATGGTTAACTTGCGAGTAATAATATATTTGAGAGAAAAAGTCTTAGCATACAGTATTTTGAAATATTTTCCTAAATGGGTAACGTCTCAGTCAAATTTGCAGTCTGATGCCTGTGCTTAAGAATATTTCTGGAACACAAAGACATTGCATATAATACAGATTTAATTTTTATAAGAATGCATAGATCCAGTTGGTAAGGAAAAACATAATTTTTTAAAAGTCTGACATAATTTGAATGGCAAGAGGCACGTATAATCCCCCCCCCCAAATAAAATACTTAAAGAATTGTTTAGTAGACCAACAAATGTTCCATATTGCATAGTTGGCAAATTCTGCTTTAGTTTATGATTAAATTTTCTTTAGAAAACAAATACTACTTTTGAATTTTTGTAAGATAATAAAATATTGTGAATGCTATATTCTGTACACTGACAACTTTAATGATAACTGTTACGCCCCCCCCCCCAAAAAAAAAAAAATCTTGTCCTTAAAAATTACTTAAAGCTTTTAAAAATTAAAATGAAACTAGTCTATTACAAAATGCGGCAAAGAAACTTGTCTTAAATGGACCTTACTTGAAGAGAAAAACCATTTTTATCAGAAACATTTCTAGGTCGCTAATATATATGTGTTTTTAAAATACAGGTGTATTTAATTGAGACTTTGCTTTTATGGGAAAAATATTTCTATTTCATTTAAGACAAGTATTACTGTATTGAATTACTTGAGCAGAAAAAAAAAATGAATCAAGAAAATAAGAAAACTGTATTGGTACATTGGTAAACAGAAGAAACTGTTTTAATTAAACTAATGTTTTTTAAATTCAAATCTATCAGCAGTAGTATATATAGGCTAAGCACCCTCAATAAGTGGGGATGCGTGATATACACTGGAATATATGGTACATTTAAAATATACAACTTGAACAAATATAAGGATATTAAGACTATATTTTATCAGCTTAAAGAAATTAAAGTCTAAAATTTAGTACAATTGTTACATGCTTCCTTATTTAAGTTGAACCGTTGTGAATATTAATGATTATTAAAACAGATTCTTGCAAATTTGATTATAGATGAAAAATGATGACAATATGGTACATGCGGAAGATATCGTTGAGAAAGGACAGATAGTGAAGGTGAAAGTGTTATCTTTTAATAGAGAAAGAATACGATTATCCATGAAGGTAAGATGATTTAAATTTCTAAATTGGTGAAACTGCATTGAGTAATTGCAGTACAATGCTGTTAGTCTTTTATCTTTTTGAAATTTCATTCCTAGTAAATATTCAATAATAATTACTTATATATATGAGAACAGTTTGATGTCCGTGACTTTAAAATGAAAAAACCAATATGACGACATTTCGCCAAGGACGATGACAAATGGCGACATTTGGCCATAGACCAGAGAGTAGTGTTTTCAAGTTTCTAGCCGAATTTAGACCTAGGCGATCTGGGTTTGAAAGTTCCTTCAGGTTTGAAGACCAACTTACAACATTTTATCCTCATCCCCACCCACTATCTGACACTTTTAAGTATTTCTCTCCATAGGCCATAATATATAACACCATAGGCCATAGAGCTCAATCAAATAATACCATTAACACAGAACCGGTCATAGGGTGGAGCGAACGGTGCGACCGCAATCTCTATGGGGGCGCCAAAATACATTATTTTATAATAAGTATTTCTCTATTCTAAAATAAAGTAACGGCCGCTGTCAAGAGCTTGTTCGGCTATCTTCTCCTAAACCATGGGGATTTGAATTACGAGAAACGTGTCCGCGGATTCGGAAAATTCCGAGAAACCGAATAAGCTGACTTAAATTTCGAAAATCGAATTATTTTAGAAGATAGTAATAAAAAATTGAAAAATAAAACATAATGGTTACCATATTTGGCATAAAATCATTCATTCCTCTGCAACAAAGCAATTCCAAGTATGTAAAATCGCGTGAAATTGACAAACATGAAGTAGAATTACACCCATTTTACGGCAAATTAAAAAGTATATGAAATAAATAACTCAAAGTGTGTTACACAAAGTTGACAATTTTCAAATAGTAAGTTCGCTTAGACAACAGGAGTTTAGAATTAGCGATTATTGGTTTTTCCAAAACAGAATAACTAATTGTAAGCAACTCATTTTAACAGCGCCATCTTGACATTAGGTACGATCTGGCAAAATGGTACCTTTCCAAGCAGGTTGAATCTAAGAGACGAGTCCTTAAACTACGAGTTCAAAAAGGTTAGAACCCAACAGCTTGAAAATGAAAAATAATTAAAATACAGATTATTTTAAAGCCGGTTCGGCCCAGCTGGAGTTTTTGCTACCAGTCCAGCGCGGCGAGATGATATAATTCGGGGTGCTAAACACGCCAAGCTGCAAAGGATTATGCATATGAAAATATGGATAACGGTTTTCCGGGAACCTTACATGAGCAGTAATTATAGGTTGTGAGCATGTGTAAATCGCCAAATAATGAAAAGTTGCCATTGGTGGCAAACTATCCTAGCAGTTCCGTAGTTTTTATACAAGAAAACATATGAAGTACTGTTTTCTTAGAGCTAATTATTAACTATACATATATACGCAAGTCGCCAAATTATAAAATCGCCATAATTGGCTAATACGCAAGCTGTTCCATGGATATTTCACATAATTAAAAATCTGATGTGGACAACACATGACTTCCTTGCACGTCTATTAAATCAAAAATATTTTTGACACACTTCATCTAAACTTATTTTGTTTGAAAGAGATAAAATATCAGTAATAGTAAGGTTTAGCGATTTCTAGCCAAATATTTCGATATCACCAAGCTGAGTTCAGTTTGAAAGATTTCCTTCTGACACTTTATTTGGCGATATTTCACCAAAAGCCGACAAGCTTGAGATAGTTTGCGAGATTTGGGGATAGTTAAAGTAGTCATTGACCACAGACTTTCAATGAATTGAATGCATCCACACACCTTAATGTATTTAAAGTCATTTGGCGGACCCTGTAAATAAATTCCCAGCCGATTGCAGTCAAAAAATATATCGAAAACAGTTAGATATTACAATATAGTTGTAAATACAAAAGTTCAAAATTCTACGGGTTAAAGTTTTACAAAATACGAAATAATTTTTGGCGCCAAATTTGGCGATATTTCGGCGAAACTCACCAAGGCGACGACATATATGAGATTTTAAGCATGGACCAAACTGACTATCGCCAAATTTTGCGATATTTCGCCAAAACTCGCCAAGGACGATGAAAAATGGCGATATTTTAGACGTGGACAAAATGACTGACTATCGCCAAATTTGGCGATATTTCGGTAAAACCCGCCAAGGTCGACGACAAATGGCGAGATTTTGGGCATGGACCAAACAATGACAGACTCGCTAAATTTTGCGAGATTTTGGGCATGGACCAAACAATGACTGTCTACAGTTGTGTTATATTGAACATGTCCATACAGTGGCGGATCTAGGATTGGGTAAAGGGGGGGGGCTAACTTACTGGGTCTTCAATAATTTGGGTGCAGTTATCCACAGGCCCTACGAGAGGGTGGGGGGGGGAGCATCGCCCCGGAGCCCGTGTTCAGCTAAAGTGCGTCCGTAAATTTTTCAGAATGCGTTAAAAATTTCATTTATAGATCTGTAATTAAAATCCTTTTCTTTTAAACAGACTAAATTTCGAATGCATCCCAGATAACACAAACTTGTTCAGAACCCTCCTAGAAGACGTCATATAGACAAGTTGACATGTCCATTAAACATCCAGGATTCGTCGGATTCTCGTCCCTTTTACGTCAATATGGCACTATAGGACGCCCATATGACGTCTTATAGACATCTATATAGGCGTAATTATGGACGTGCTTGCCTATTTATGGTCTTAGTATGGGCAAGTCTTGGACATCAATGTCTATATATAGACCTACTTAGGTCAAGTCTTGGACATCTCCATCCATGCTTCTTGCCATTTCACTAAGGTACTATGGATTATCTGGGATACGTCTATAAAAAAGACTTACTCTGGAAATTTCATGTCTAGTTTTGGTCGATTCATGGACATTTTCTGGATTTTCCAGATTATGTCCATAAATAGATGTCTTCTGGTTCTGGATATCTATCTATAGACATGGACGTGAGATGGATCAGAAATGGATATAAAATGGACAACTGGGCTATCTGGGATAATTCTAAAATGATTTACATGGCAGAAATGTTAATTCTACCATTTAAATATTAGTATTTTTTTTTTTCAATCTTCGAACATGAATTAAAAGTGACCTATGCTGATGTTCGCATCTGCTACTGGGCTCTTTTCATAGGGCCCTTCAGGACTTTCCATTTTTTCAGGACTTGGGGTTGGTACAATAGACCCATGGTCGCGGTGCCTGGCCCCTTGTGGGCCTCCCCTCCATAAGTCATAAGTCATAATTAAAAGTGACATTATCTATCAGACAAACTTCCCTCCCACTCTCTTTCCTTTTAGCATTTTATATAAAAATATTAAAAAGACCAGTTTTACAAAAAAATCCCTTCCGTCCCTCCTGTTTTTTCGAAACTTTTGTGCTTTACGAAAGGGGCCGGGAAGGCTTTCGCCCTACCTTGTAAAATTTCTCTCAGATGTCCTGGTTATCCAAGCTTGGCGACATTTGACACGATTTTTTACATGTCGCCTATATATTTCATTTTTCTGCCTACATATAGTATTACGTAATCGAATTTCGAGAGAGGTGTGCGAATTTCAGATAAAATAAAGTACTCGAACCTCCTAGGACTTCATAGGAAAAACAATGTCTGAAAAAATTAATTTAAATCATACCTCTTTTTTCTTTCCGAACATGTACCATGTAAGGAAAGTATTGTAATCATGAAAAAATTCGACTTCGAGATTTTGGTGTTTTTACACGTTTTGAGGGCTTCTGAATCCATTTATGCTATTTTTACGAGATGTATGTATGTATGTGTGTGTGTGTGTATGTGAGTGAACACGATAGCTCCTGAACGGAGCATTCGATTGAGCTCAAATTGGATATATATGTCATAAACCACCGTCGCAAGACCGGTATTGATTTTGGTGTGTATAGGACTTATAGTTTTTCTACAAGGCTACGACAAAGATTTCTTTTGCATTATGGCCTATGGGGGGAATTTCTTGAAAGTGCGCTAGCGTATAAACGGTAGATTCGATTGAGCTCAAATTGGGTATATATGTTATAAACCACCGTTGCAAGACCGGTATTGATTTTGGTGTGTATAGGACTTATAGTTTTTCTACAGGGCTACGACAAAGATTTCTTTTACATTATGGCCTATGGGGAGAATTTCTTGAAAGTGCGCTAGCGTTTAAACGGTAGATTCGATTGAGCTCAAATTGGGTATACATGTTATAAACCACCGTTGCAAGACCGGTATTGATTTTGGTGTGTATAAGACTTATAGTTTTTCTACAGGGCTACGACAAAGATTTCTTTTTCATTATGGCCTATGGGGGAAATTTCTTGAAAGTGCGCTAGCGTTTAAACGATACATTCGATTGAGCTCAAATTCGGTATACATGTTATAAACCACCATCCTAAGACCGGTATTGATTTTGGTGTGTATAGGACTTATAGTTCTCCTACAGGGCTACGACAAATCTTTCTTTTATGTTATGGCATAAGGGGAGAAATTCTTGAAAGTGCGCAAGCGTTTAAACGGTGCATTCGATTGAGTTTGAATTTGGTATATGTTTGAATTATTCATCGATTAAAATTTATTTAAGTACTTGGTAATGATCTTAATCGTAAGTGTTCGGAAAGTCGAGTGGAGTCACTCCAGATTTTTTCCATAGTGATATTGTATTCTTTCTAATAATGCACCTCTTTACAAACTGCCTGTTAGTGATGCATGTGGTATATTTTGTGAGTGCTGTTCTCCTTGAAATAGCATATTCTGGGGCTGTGCATTTATGATTTCTTCCTGATGATTTGCGCTTTCACTCTCACTAGACAAATTATCATTTTTCGGAATTTTCATAAAATAATCTCATATTACGATTCAATGACCGCTTTCTTGAGGCCATAATATTTGCATTTAAATTAAATTCTACCAGTGTCGGCTCGTGGGATACAGCAAGTACTGCCGGGCTGCACTTGAAATTATCAGCACATACTTTAAAATAATTTATTCTACTAATTTTCTTAAATTCAGATTAGAATTATGGAATTTCTATGGTAAATTTAAAAAAATCTCAAAAAAAAAAAAAAAAAAAAACCCACCGTATTGTAGTAACTGCCGGATCGCTCATTCAGAAAAGAAAGCCCTTTAATCTTCCGCAATTCAACTGTGAGTCTTGGTACAGTCCTCATAGCTGATAACGAAATTGGCTGCACCGTTGCCATGGCAGCGACTATGTAAGCAGTGTCTCCGGCATAGGGAGTATGTAGTTAAGATACAGCTGATGAAAGATTTTCTAACGACGGCTGCACTTGTCAATTCGACTAACTGATTGGCTGGAGAAGTGAGGGGGGGGGGTTAAGGAGAATATATGTTCGGAAAACTCTCGACTTTATATTGCTGAATTTATCAAGAAGGTAAGCCTGAATAGACGCTTATGAATGGACAATTACCCATCAAAGCAGTATTGTTTTTAAGTAACCAAGAACTGGCATTTAGAGGACATGGCGAGCGAGAAAATTCTTTAAACATGGGAAATTTTAAAGAGCTCTTAAAATTATTGATATCTGAATTAAAACAACGCCCTTTTATGAGGACATCACTGACCGATTCGCATGTTTAAAAGAAAGGAGGATTGATTTGACTTATAAAAAATAAGTAAGTTTTCTTTTCTTCTCAAGTTATCATTACAATAGAAAATTCTAACTTCGAATCTAACATCGAAAACTTCGAATCAGACACGGATTAATGCAATTTTGAGGATAAGAGCTGGTTGAAATTTATGTCCATTTTATGGAAGTAAAATAGGATCTCTTGCATTTTTTATGTAATTTCTTTTTTTTTCTCCTCGGTGAGGGCTTAATCCACCAGCTTTCGAATTCATTAACAAAGATTTCCCATTCCTGTCCGGAGGAAGGGGGCGGGGCTCATATGCTTCCGGCTGCACTAACAGTTTTGACCACGGGCCGCCACTGAATTCTACACACGAACGGGGCTAAATAGAGAACAAATGAATCACACTAGCGCTTCACCGAAAAGAACGACCAAGCGGCGAAAGCAATTTCAATGGGCTAAGATTTTGAAGCCTGCTTAGAAAGGACTACAGTACTTCCAAGAAATTCTTCCACCATTCCTAAACATTCAAAACGGGTGTACTTTTGTATAAACAGTAAATGTCCGAAAACCAGGTAAGGAAAATTAGTTAATATAGTAGAATTCTTTCAAAATACCTCTGAAAATCCACATGGCGGAACAAAAGAACCTTTCACAATGATACAGGAGATAGCCACTTGGGATTCCTAGTCACTTGATGTCTATGTTACACTCCCCCCATCCCCTCACTATGTACATCCACAGACCTCAAAATACACATAGACCAGACAACCCTTATGCTTTCGCTGTGACTAAAATCATCGGGAGCTGTAGGAGGAGCGGCCAGCTGCCAAGGGGTCCCAAAGATGACGATTGGCGAATTCACCCCTCTTCCTTCGGGGGGTCGCTGCGCTTTCCTCTTTCTCCAAAGCGAAAGAGTACCGATCTTTTGTTCATGAACTTGTAAACCATCTTCGGGACCATCTGGTCGCTCTCAGCCCCTCCCACTGCCTCCGATCACTTTATTCACAGAGAAATCATAGGGGTGTCCGGTCTATGTGTATTTTGAGGTCTGTGAGTACATCTATCATAAGGTATCCCACATCAGGTACACATCAGTACAGGATCTGAGACGCGCACCACACAAGGCGTGCGCAAAGACTATTTATGTTTAACAGTGAATTATATGTATTTTTAGCTCCCCCTTTTTATGACTTTGCAGGGGGTGAATGGATATCATCGCTCAAACACTGTTCTCTGCATTTGCCATAACCCGTTCAAACAATTAGCTGTTCTGCACTACTCGCGTATATATAGTAAAACTAGGTTACTGATCATCCTTAAAAGAAACCAAAATGTTTCAAGGAGGAGACGAAATTTCGGGCGAGTCCTTGGGACTCAAGTTTTGAAAATACCTGTAGCCTGGGGACGAAAGGGTTAAAAACCATTAGATTTAGGTCAAGTCTAAAAATCAAAGTAATAAATCAAAAAAGTAAATTGAAATTTCAAAATACCATTTTGACACACAGTTTTTAACTAAGCATCAAAACTCTATTCTATCTAGTCAAAATTCAGTTTCAATAGCCCCCCCCGTAGATCCGCCTCTGTGTCCATAGACATTAAAGTATTGCAATTCTTTTCGGTGGTCCTGTAAATAAACTCTGCAGTAGATTGGAATCAAAAATCGAGCTGCACAACTAGATGTTACAACAATCTCACAAGGGGTGATCAAATGAAAAGGTACGAAACGACGTAAAAATGTAAGAGGTAAATATTTGCATATTCCGCCATGGGAGAACGTATCGAGACATCGCGGGGTGAGATTGGAGTCTCTGACTAGTATCGGAGCATGCGCGGGAGAGAACAGAGGCTCTTATCAAAAGCGGCGCCCAAATGATGCGGCAGTCCGTATGAGGGCAGGATGGTTCGCGTTGCAAAATTCGACGATTGAGGAGCAGCGAGCACAGAAAAACCATTAACTCCAATGTGTACTGTGAGACACTCTGACGCCTACGCAGGTCCATCAAGAACAACAGACCGGGGCTGCTCATGGAGGGTGTGGTTCTCCTCCATGATAATGCGCGTCCACACATCTCCAGAGTCACACACATGGAACTGGCCAACTTCAAGTGGGAGACGTTAAACCATCCGCCCTACAGTCCGGACATGTCGCCCTGCGATTTGCATGTGTTTGGTCCACTGAAGGAACATCTGAAAGGGAAGCGCTTCAACTCGGACGACGTACTCAAGGACGCTGTGACGGACTGGGTCTCGCACGGCCACAGGAATTCTGGGAACAAGGAATCCTGCGGCTTGTTCATCAGTGGGATCGTTGTGCTCAGGCCTATGGTGTATATTTTGAATAAACTCTACATTTGTACACACCGTGTCGTTTTGTACCTTTTCATTTGATCACCCCTTATACATATGAAATTTCAACATTCTATGGCTAATAGACTTTGAGATTTGTGAGTTAAATACATACACACGCACACCAAAAGTCGGCAAGCTTGGCGACTTTTGGCATACTTGTTGAGGGAGGCACGTGACCGTGGTCGAATCATTACCTAACTTATATGGTAAGATGGTATTGAGCTTGAAATGGATGAATGCCCCTGAAATTGCCATTGACCACAATGTATTGGAAATCTTTTGAGTGTTCCTGTAGCAGAACTATAAATGATAAAGACACTTTTTTAATGGAGAAATTCATTTTGTAACTCTTAACACCACATATCACATCTGAGTCGTTTGAAATAGCCCAATACCACTAAAATACGCTGTAATGAATTTCGGCCCATAGAGCGTAATGTATTTAGAATCTTTTGAGCCGCCCTGTAGATAAAATGTGCAGTAGAATCGAAACGAAAGAGGAGCGGCACAAGTAGATGTCACAAGATTCCTGAATATAAAGTTCCAACATTCTACGTCTTCTAATAGTTTTTGAGATATGGGAGTTTAATGGATTTCGGCCCATAAGAGCGTAATGTATTTCGAATCTTTTGGGCGATCCTGTAGATAAACTATCCAGTCGAATGAAACCGACAGGCGAGGTGCACAACTAGATGTTACAGCAATCCTAAATATAAAGTTTCAACATTCTAACACCAATAGCTTTTGAGATATGCGAATTTAATGAATTTCGCTCCATAGAGCGTAATGTATTTCGAATCTTTTGGGCGGTCCTCCTGTATATAAACTATCCAGTCGATTGAGACCAAAAGGGGAGGTGCACAACTAGATCATAGAACAATCCTAAATATAAAATTTCAACATTCTACGACCAATAGTTTTTGAGATAAGCGAGTTACATATATACATACGTACGTACAGACGGTATGGAAAAAAATGGCCAAAATAGATTTGCCACTGGTCAAAATGAGTGTCAGACTCGTTTATATGATCATGCATGCTAGCTTACGATGAGATGCATCGAAAAAATTCTCATGATTTTAGAGAGACTACAAATTTAGAGAAAGTCAAAATAGTTTTGGCGATATTTCGCCAAGTTCGACAACCAATGGCGAGATTTTGGCCATGGACCGAACAATGACTGACTGCAGATGTAATATACTGAAGATGTTCATAGGCGTTAATGTATTGAAATTCTTTTGGATGGTCCTGTAAATAAACTCTCCAGTAGATTGGAACCAAAAATCAGCATGCACAACTAGTTGTTACAGTAATCTTATATATGAAATTTCAGCATTCTACGACTAATAGTTTTGAGATTTGACAGTTAAATACATACACACGTACACCAAAAGTCACCACATCTAAAATGCGCTTTAATGAATTTCTGTCCATAAAGCGTAATGTATTTAAAATCTTTTGGGCTGCCCTGTAGATAAACTATCCAGTTCAATGAGACTGAAAAGGCAGGTGCACAACTAGATGTTGCAACCCTATCCTCCCACGTATCCGCAATGGTAAACCTAAAGTTTATTGCTTTTCTCCCCCTCATCCCCCCATTGTTCTGAGAGGGGGGGGTACAGTTTTCACTTGCAGGACGTTCCCTCACACTCTCTCCGGTGCTCAAAAGAGTCTTCTTGCAGTTTATCCACGGAATGGCCGAAAAATAATTACCCATGCGGAGGTGGGGAAGAACACCATCGATCACTACCTGTCAGCAAGACCCCCAAAGTGAAGGTAAAGAGAGTGTCCCTGTTTGACCAGGAAACTTGATATCCAGATCAAGAAAGGGAAGGGTTCAAAGGGGGAGGGAAAACCTGCCTAGTTTCTCATATTTTGCAGCTAATAGAAGAAATAATTTTTCTCTACCATACTAAGGTACTACACGTGCATTGTAAGATTCCATTACACACAAATATACAGCGAAACCTCTCTGAGCGGGCATCCCATCATACAGAGAATATTTGGCTGCTCAGAGGGGGTGGCTGTTCTGAAGGGTTTTATTTACTATTATAAGATAATTGCTATAATGCGTACTATAACCAAGTCTGACACATATTCTTTATTTAAAATGAAATTTAAACCTTATCTAAAGAGAAAATAGTACTTTATCAAATGCTTTCTTACATTTTTTGAAAAAAGGATGCAATTTGTGTTTGTTTTAAGTTTTTACTTTCCTCTAAAACAACCAATTTTTTCAAGTTCATTTTTACTTTAAAAAGCAGAAATCTAACCGATTTCTATGTTACCGCTTCGGAATGGAATCGGCCATTTCATCGATTTTCCAACTAAAGTCGCTTGTGTTGAAAGTTAAGATTGCTAGCCATTACAAACATCGGGAAATTCCTCGACTTTTTCTTTGACGAATTCTTTGACTTTATTGAAAATATACTTTTAGCAATTATTATACTCTTTTAGCAAAGAATTAATCAAAAATGGATCCTGGCCAGCTAACAGACAACCCACTTTAACTAATTTTGCCCCCATAGCCCCAAGAATTTTTGATAAATACAAGGACCATAAAACCCCTCCCTCTTTAAGACCAATAGTCAGTAAATGTGAAGGACCAACTTATGACCTGGAAAAATATCTAAAACCCATCCTACAAGAACTCATGCCCCAAAGTAGCAATATTTTATCCTCAACAGAAGACTTTATTCAACGCATTAAAGATATCACAATAAACTCACAGGAATGCTTCGTCAGCTTTGACGTGACTAATCTTTACCCCTCCATAGATATTCAAGAAATGAATGCAATAATCAATAAACAAATCACCTCCACCATTGATAATAGCTCTACTTCCACTACAATAAATAGAGCACTTAATCTTGTCCTTCACAACTCATATTTTCAGTTTAATCATAATTTCTACAAACAAAAGAAAGGCCTGCCTATGGGGTCGCCGATATCAGGTGTCATAGCAGACTGGAAAATATGGCTAGTGGAAAGGGCCATATTTGATAAACTATCCAACCACATAAAAACTTGGTTTCGCTACATAGACGATATCTTTGCAATAGTTAACAAAAATGAAACTGAAAATATCCTCAAAGAAATCAACTCAATAGACAATAACATACAATTCACCATGGAAATAGAGGAAAATGCCACCATTAACTACCTAGATGTCAAAATCAATAGAGATATGAAGAATAATATTAATACTACAGTTTTTAGAAAAGCCACCAATAATAACGAAATAGTACATTTTAATTCAAAAACTCCATACAAATTCAAAATAGCCGCCATACGCTCCTATGTCAATTGCGCAATTACAGTATGCTCAAACGAAAAACTACTCAATGAAGAACTCCAATTTATTAAAACACAATGTAAAAATGCAGGTTACCCAAAATCCATGGTCAAAAACCTTTTCAAAAAGAGAATTAAAAGACTGGAACAAATTAATAACTATCAAAATCTGAAACTAAAATTTACCAATGCCATTCCCTACTGCAGGGGAGCCGCCCTTAAAATCACAAATGAAGCCGCAAAGAAAAATATCAAAATCCCCATAAAACCCAATCAAAATATTTTCAAACACATTCGCAGTGATAAAGATAATATTAATCCTGATGAAACCACCGGTATTTATAAATTAAGCTTTACAGACAATAGTACTAATAAACCAGGATGCTATATTGGCATGACAAAACGAAAAATCAAAGACTGAAAAAAGGAACATCAAACTGACATTAAATTCAATAAAACCACTACTGCCCTCGCAAAAATAGCCCAAGAACGCCCCATGGAAATCAACTTTAACAATAGCCAAAAACTCGCCAATTACAAAACAATTATGCCCTAAATATGGAAGCCTTAGAGATTATAACCACAGATGGCGCTATAAATGATATGATGCATGCGCAGATAGATCCTGGGTGGAACGCCTTGCTGAGGAAGAGAGCTGGCCATTTAGAACTAAGACCTGTGCTGAAGAAGGTGTGGCTGCCACCGAAAGTGCTACATAATGGATTTTAATGTGTTTTTAACTGTTTTTAAATGATTTTATACTATCCGACATTTTGCTTTTAAATTAACCTAGATTTTTTAAATGTCTTACATTTTTTATTTATTTTTTTCCAAGAAGAAAAATAAATTATTGCAAACAAAGAATAACACTAGTCGACAAAAATTTTCTTTTCTTTACTAACAAAAATGGACTTAGCTGTCTATAACAAATTTTGCAAGTTTGCAAAATTTGCCAGTTTAACGTTCGCGCGTTAAACTGGTAGGCGGAAGGTACCCGGTTCTGCAATCTGCTGCAGAAATGGGCTGAGTGCAAATGAGGCATAAGAACTTTCGCAACAGGTTACTTTTAAAGGAGTGTGAATATGAAGGTTAGAATTTAGTAGTTAGGCTGCATTTTTCATTATTTCTTATATGTTTATAAGGCTAACTACCAAGAAAGTATTCTCTTGGGAAAGGGATGTAGAATTTTGTGCCCCCCCTCCCCCCATCTCAGGCAGTTCCTGTAAAAGAGAGGTGACTGGACACTGAACTCTCTTGAACTTGACTGAAATACTTTTGTTTTCACCACTTGGTCATCGGCTTGGCTAACTCTTTTGTGGGATACCAGTTCAGAGGGATTTCTTTTATCATACTGCCTCAAAAGTTAGACTTTTCTTCATTATTTAGATGGTTTTCCTGATATACGCTTGCGGCACCCCAGGGTGCCGTGCACACAGTTTGGGAACCTCTGTTATATAGTAAGGTATTTTGGCACCCCCATAGAGAAGGCACCTGGTACGGTTGCACCATTCACTGCACCCTAGGACCGGCTCTGAATATAGCAAAGAGGGCCCCATCAAAATATGATCAGCTCTGGATCTCTCTCTCCTTCTTATTTTTCTGTCTTCTCTTTCTGACAGAGTGGTGATTCTACAAATAAGGAGAATTATAACAAAGGAGGTGAAAGCTAAAATGCTAGAGGCTTCAGGAAAAGCAAACCCCCTCCCCCATTCCTTCTCCCCTAACGTGTGTGTGTGTGTGGGGGGTGTTAAAAGCATCAACTCCAGTTCTATGATTGGGGTCAGAGAAAAGAGCAATTGCACCGCGTGATCAATCGCCGAAAGCGATGGCGTGGCAAGAGTAACTTTAAAAAGTAGTTTCCAAAACGCACAACAAACTGCTGATTTTTTGTAGCCCACTACATATTACTACTACTTGACTTAATGGTGATAATCTAAATAGAACATTAATTCACACGTTTTTATTTGGAAAAAGAAATTGTTATTTACTTGTGATATTTTATATTCAAATATAGGAAGTTGATCAAGATACTGGAAAAGATTTACAGCCAAAGAAGATATTTCTTGCTAGCCAAGAAGAAAAAAAATGATTATGATTTGAAAACTAAGTATATGTGTAAGTTTTAGATATGTAGTTTCACTTCCTAATGAAGTTTTTCTTTTATCATTAACAGACACCATACATAGACCTAAATGAATTTAATTAAAAACACAAAGTATTGTATTGTAATATAATGTGAAAAATAAGATTGTTATTAGTGAGGCAAAGGACGATTATAACGGACATTAGACAATTAACAATTAATTATTAAGACAATCTTATTAGAGTTAGAATAACAGAATATAACAAAAGTTAGAAGGAACTGAAACAAGCACACACAAAATGTTTGTGTGGTGCAAGTTTTAATAGAAATATTTTGTCAATTCTTTTGTTTTGTGCATAATATCAGCACAACAATTCTGTGAGAACTACGAAGTTCAAGTTTAATTATAAAAATAGATGCTTGTGCAATGCACATTAGCATGTCTAATACAAAGCTTTGTGCTTGTAAATGGAATTTGGAACAACAATGATATAAAAAATCAAGGTACATAGAAATCTGGCAGACAAACTAGATTATAGAGAATAGAAGGGGATATGACTGACATATAAATGACATATATTATCCCACATTATAATTTAGTAGTGTAAGCAATAATATGCATATACAGGGTGTCCAGCCTTAATGTAACCCAATAGCTAATTCCCGAACCGTTCGGTTTAGATATGCACTTCCAATTTGAAAGATGTTTTTAAAAAGGTAAAACAATGTTTTTACGTCCCAAAAACCCATTTCAAACCAAAAAACCCATTTAGAAAAAAATTACAAAAATTAAATTTTTATATGGTCCCCAGGTCCTATCACTTATATTTAGGAAAAGATGCAGTACACAAAAAGAAAGTAAACACAAAAAGTTTCATTTTATTACGATAAAAACTGACCGAGTTACGGAACTTTGAAAGTCATATATTTCATCCATTTTCTCGTTCATTTTCTGATAGTAAGCTAGTAAGGGACCGTCTCCAAAGTGAAATTAATTGGAACTCTGCCAGGAAACTTTCGCTCTTGCACGTCACTCTTATGTAAATCGTTTTTAAATTTAAAAGTACATACATTACGTTAATAATACAATAATTGAGTACTTAAGAAATAAATTTTATTCTGTGTACGTGTAAAGCATAGACAAAATAAAATATTTTGGATGAAGAAAACTTTTCAAAAGCAGTTCCAAAAAAATAGACTTATTTGCTGTGGCTTCAGACTGATTTGCTGCGGTACTGATCATGGCGAACGTTAAAAATCTGTTGTGTAGTCGTTGCAATTGCATGCAGTCGTATTCTAATATTACGAATTCTAGTACGGGAGAACGAGATGTATACAAATGAAGAATACTGCAAAGTGGTACTGTTGTATGGGCAGTGTAATCGAAATAAGAGAGGCGGCAAGACTTTATGCCATTAAATTTCCCAGTCGAAGACATCCACCTTATTGTACAATTGCCCATGCTGTTCAACGCTTGTATAAAACTGGGAGTTGTCGTAGACGTATTCCCTTGTCTAGTGCCACACTTTCAAGCTTGCTGATACCCACTGAGCATATTCTAGGATATGCCCTGGCTCATCCTGAAAGTAGTGTCCGGGATATTAGCAAGTCTTGTTCCTACTCAAAATTGACAGTGTGGAACATATTGCATTCGCACAGTGCATATCCTTATTGTCCAGTCCTGGCACAGGAACTAATGCCCGGAGACCAGAAGTGTCATTTTGATTTTTGCAATTTCGTGTTAAACACACTGGATGAAAATCCAGATTTTTTGAATGAAGTTTTGTGGTCGGATGAATGCCAGTTCTCGAGGAAAGGCACTATTAATACACAGAATATGCATTATTGGCCCCCTCAAAAACCCACATCTAAAATGACCAAATCGCCACCAAGTGCTTTGGTCCGTGAATGTGTGGTGCGGAATATGGAAGAGCACCTTAATTAGCCCAATTTTTTTCGATGGACCTTTAACATCAGAATCATGCACAGAAATTTTATCTGGACCATCAGCCGATTTTTTAGAAGATGAAGTTTCCTTACGGGATTTGTCACGCATGTGGTACCAGCATGATGGTGCACCCACACACAAATCTGCGCAAACATGTGCATTTTTGGTGCAGACATTTGACACTCGAATAATCGGCTACGGAGGTCAACAGGAGTGGCCCCCGTGATCACCCGACCTAAGTCCTCTGGATTTCTTTCTCTGGGGCTTCCTGATAAGCAAAGCGTACAAACATGAAGATAGTGAATTACTGTTCTCTAAACTCAATTTATATACGACCTCCTTTTCTGAGCAATTCAGATGCTTCAACCTTATGTAGGCATAACTCGGTCAGTTTTTATCATAAAATAAAACTTTTTGTTTACTTTCTTTTTGTGTACTGCATCTTTTCCTAAATAGGTTTTTTGGTTCGAAAAGCATGCAAAAACATTCTTTACCTTTTTAAAAACATTTTTCAAACTGGAAGTGAATATCTAATCTGAACGGTTCGGGAATTAGCTATTGGGTCCCATTAAGGCTGGACACCCTGTATATTAACAATAATAAATTGGTTCTTGAGCAACCATCACTAATTTAGATTTTTCTTATTAGCTGTTTTGTACTGAACTATGACCAAGTTCAGTACAGAACGCTAATAACTGGACCACAGGTAAGATCAATAGCTATACTGTACATCTACTGATTAAAAAAGCCAGCTAACAAAAAGAAAAACTTTTTAAAAATGTAAAAGCACTAGCCCACCAAATACTATACATACAATCCTGAGGAGCAGATATATTGTTGATCCTCAAAAGACCTCCTTAGTAATAACAGAAAAAAATGCACATTCTAGAAAAAAAAAAAAAAAAAAAAAAAAGTAGAGAGAGAAATAATTCTGAAGTTACAACATTCTGTTTCTACTCTGATTATCATTCTTTTTAGTGTTCCTCTTATTTTTTCATGGAGAGAGCTGTCCTGAAACAAGTTGAATGTTTCTCAAATTATCTCAAGCTAGGTTGTGGTCAAAATTAGTCATCCAGTATGCTGACATTTTGTCATATACATCATCTTGAGTGTATCTTTCCAATCTGAAACTGTTGATGGGGGTAGAGACAGAAAATATGTTGTCGATTTGTGACAATCACAAAATTCAGGACTCACATTTTGAGTCCGATTGTCAACAAACAGCTTGGCACAGAGTATCAGTTCACAAGAAGCATTAAACCACCATTTACAAAATATTTAGGCTTTTTCTTAACTAATTGGATACTGGACTTTGATTTACTAGGAAAGAAAGTATGAATACAGTGTTTGGAACATGGCCCACACTGGTGCAATATATCAACTTGAACTGTACTTCTTTTGCCAAAATTAGCCAGCGATAGCCGCTGGAGCTTGGCTGTCGCAAAGCACGAGCACTACAGACCTTGGCGCAGGGCTCCAGCATCGTTGGAGCTTGGCGGTCGCCAAGCTCCAACGATGATGGAAAACGAGACCAGCGAGACCCAAAAAAAAAAAACATCAGTGGGTCCGGCCATCGCTTCAGGGTGCCCCCTCGAAAATATGCTAACGCTGTCCCCTTTGCGAGACCCAAAAAAACATCAGTGTATCCGGCCATCGCTTCAGGGGGCTCCCTTCGAAAATATGCTAACACTGGCCCCTTTGCGAGACCCCCCCCCCAAAAAAAAACATCAGCGGGTCCGGCCATCGCTTTAGGGGCCCCCTCGAAAATATGCTAACGCTGACCCCTTTGCAAGATAAAAAAAAACATTACTGGGTCCGGCTATCGCTTCAAGGGGCCCCTCGAAAATATGCTAACTCTGGCCTAAGCAAATTAGAATAGTTAGAACACGAAAAAAGGAAAAATAACAATAACGCATGAGCACAAATGCAAATTAACAGCTTAGTGACGTCAAATTCAGTAGGCGAATTCATTACATTCATCTGCTTACGTCACACAGTAGCTAGAATAAAAAATCTGATGTGTCCAACACATGACTTCCTTGCACGTCCATTAGATCAAAAATATTTTCGACGCACTTCCTCTACATTTATTTGTTTGAAAGAGATAAAATATCAATAATAGTAAGGTTTAGCGAATTCTAGCCAAATATTTCGATATCGCCAAGCTGAGTTCAATTTGAAAGATTTCCTTCTGACACTTTATTTGGCGATATTTCACCAAAAGCCGACAAACTTGAGATAGTCAGCGAGATTTTGGGGATAGCCAAAGTAGTCATTGACCACAGACTTTCAATGAGTTGATTGCATCTATACACCTCAATGTATTCAAAGTCATTTGGCTCACCATGTAAATAAATTCTAAGTCGATTGCTGTCAAAAAAGATATTGAAAACAGTTAGGTATTACAATAGTTCTAAATACAAAGTTAAAAAATCTACGGGTTAAAGTTTTAGAGTTATACCAAATAGGAAATAATTTTTGGCGCCAAATTTGGCGATATTTCGGCGAAACTCGTCAATGTCGACGACATTTGGCGAGATTTTAAGAATAAACCAAACAATGACAGATTATCGCCAAATTTGGCGATATTTCGCCAAAACTCGCCAAGAACGATGACAAATGGCGATACTTTGGGCATGGACCAAATGACTGACTATCGCCAAATTTGGCGATATTTCGCCAAAACTCGCCAAGGTCGAGGACAGACGGCGAGATTTTGGGCATGTACCAAACAATGACTGTCTACAGTTGTATTATAATGAAGATGTCCATAGACATTAAGGTACTGAAATTCTTTTCGGTGGTCCTGTAAATAAACTCTCCAGTAGATTGGAACCAAAAATCGAGATGCACAACTAGATGTTACAACATTCTTATATATGAAATTTCATAATAGTTTTTGAGATTTGAGAGTTAAATATGCACACACGTACACCAAAAGTCGCCAAGCTTGGCGTCTTTTGGCACAGTTCTTGAGGGAGGCACGTGACCGTGGTCGGACCATTACCTAACTTATGTGGTAGGACGGTATTGTGCTTGAAATGGATGAATGCCCCTAAAATTGCTATTGGCCGTAATGTATTGGAAATCTTTTGAGTGTTCCTGTAGCAGAACTATAAATGATAAAGACACTTTTTTTTTAATGGAGAAATTCATTTTCTAACTCTTTACAGCATATATCACTTCTGAGTCGTTTGAAATATCCCAATACCTCTAAAAAACGCTTTGATGAATTTCGGCCCATAGAGCGTAATGTATTTCGAATTTTTGGGCGGTCCTGTAGATAAACTATTCAGTCGAATGGAACCGAAAGGGGAGGTGCACAACTAGATGTTACAACAATCCTAAATATAAAGTTTCAACATTCAACGCCTAACAGTTTTTGAGATATGCGAGTTTAATGAATTTCGGCCCATTGAGTGTAATGTATTTCGAATGTTTTGGGCAGTCCTGTAGATAAACTATCCAGTCGAATGGAACCAAAAGGGGAGGAGCACAACTAGATGTTACAACTATCCAAAATATGAAGTTTCGACATTCTACGCCTAATAGCTTTTGAGTTAGGCGAGTTTAATGAATTTCGGCCCATAGAGCGTAATGTATTTCGAATCTTTTGGGCGGTCCTGTACATAAACTATCCATTCGATTGCCACCAAAAGGGGAGGTGCACAACTAGATCATAGAACAATCCTAAATATCAAATCTCAACATTCTACGACCAATAGTTTTTGAGATATGCGAGTTACATACATACGTACGTACGTACAGACGGCATGGAAAAACTGGCCACAGTAGACTCGCCACTGGTCAAAATGAGTTGCAGACGCGTTAATATGATCGTGCATGCTAGCCTACGATGAGATGCATCGAAAAAAATTTTTAAATTAAATTTAGAGGTAGTCAAAATCGGTTTTTATGTCGAAATTTGGCCCCCAAAATTTTTCGGGATCACATTACTTCCTTATACTACGTACAAGGAAGTAAAAATAACTGTTACGTATGGGCAAAAGTGCAAGAAATTTCAAATCTTTCAACAGTTCTAAAATATCCAATTTACAATATTTGGCACATTATCATACCTCCAAAAAAAAAAATGTCGCCAAGCTCTACACATTTCTTTATGGTTGCCAGCCAAAACTACCATCGGCAGGGTACTTTAATCCAGCTGAACTTCACCCACAATGGCGCCAGAACCAAGGGGCACCAGATACGGAGCATAGACCGAATTTTGCTTCCCTAAAAGAGACTGAGTGACAAGCTTATTGAATTTATTCTTTTAATTTCTTTCAAGAAATAATAAAATTTTCTTGTGACTTGAAGTGGAAATATAGAATTCTGTCAATTATTTATTTTTCAAAGCACAGAAAATTTGGTTTTGTTGAGGAAAGAAATGATTAACTAAATTTCTGAAACCTCACTTCTAATAAATCATGCAAATAATTACAACCTCATTAAATGTAAAATTTTAAAATTTACAAATGAGACATATGTTGCACAACTGAACAGGAAATAACAACTTTTATTTGAAAAGTTATTTTATATAACAAAAATCATACAATTTTACTTTATTCATCTTCTTTAACAATAGGTTTTTTACGTTCACTAACATATGGTACAGTTCCTTTTTTGCTATGAGCTCTTCTATTTGCTTCCCTGTAAAAATAAAATAATACATGCATCCAGTTGAATCATGTAAAATAATACACTAAATCTTATAAAATAACATTTGAAAAATAAATTTACTGCCATTGGCATCAAAAGTAACTGAGTGTAAATAGAAAACTTTTTTGTAATTGTTAGTATAATGCTATAATTAAAATTCAAAATAGTAAAATTTGAAAAACTCCTCGTATACACAATAGGCATCCAAAAGGGTTATTGTAAATAAAAAACTTTTTGGCCGAAACGTACGTATTTTCTTACCTGTAACATCTTATGTGTGTTTTTTACAAAGTTTTTTTATTTACTTTATCGTATAACACCAGTAATTTGAGTGTTTTTTCCAGTACATCTTGCATATGTGTCAGTATGGCGTAGCTGTCTGAAGTATGCAATTTAACCACTGGTTTTTGAATTAACTCCTTATGCTGTTTCTGTAATTATTTACTATTTTAATAAAAGTATAGTGAAACCTGTAAAGTGACCTAATTGACCAAGAACGGAATGGCTTGGTTGCTTTTAGATTGAGTGAACCCTTTATAAGTTGACAACCTGCCTAACTTGTATGTTAACCAGGTAATCGGGTAGAATTTGTCCCAAAGCATAGCTCAAAACCAGTGACGTGCATTCCACTCAAGCAAGCCAAGCAGTACTTGGGTAAATGAAATTAAGGATTACTGCCTTTCATTTTTGCTTTCTATCACACATTTAAAGCAAAACAGCATGTATCTCACCTACTTTTTTTTTTTTAATTTTAACATACACTCCTAATTTCTCAACACAAAGATAAATGTCATGTGGATAAGCAAGTATATTTTTTTACTTCAAATATCCGTCGTGATATCAACCAGGCCCTGTATCAGCCCATCTGTAAGTCTGCTGAAGGGGTGTTGCGATGGAAACCTGACCTCATCAGAGGATTGACCAATCAGGCTCTATTCTGCATGGGCCGAAGCCAAATCATGGGCTGCATTGCACTTTTTCAATGGCTCTTACGATTTCATAACCTACTTTTAAAATTATGCAAATTTAGAACTTTGTGTTATATCAAACATAGCTGATTTTACAAATAATGATATTATAGCCAATTATTATTACAAATTTCATTTTGTCGAAAAACTTTTTGAAGAGAAGAAAATAGTGATTGCTAAAGAAAGACCGATGCATGCATTGCCAAATCCAAATTTAATGCAACAAATAAAGCAAGTGTTCAATATATTGAGAATTAAAAACTATGCACCAAATCAAACTGGACAAAACATACTTTCAAACCTTGGAGTTCAACTGAAAGAGATTTGTTAAGTACCTTAAAAGAAGAAAATGTATTTTTCAATTCTGTAATCAATCATTTTGCTTCTAGTGACCAAAGAAGGAGATTTACTACAAATAAAATTAAATCTATTAAATCTTTGCACTTCTCATTTAAAAACGGTTTTCTTTTCATTTGTAAGCTCCTTTCAGGAGGGGGGGGGGGGGGGCAGGCTGAGTTACATTAATATCTTGCTTAAACTGAGAGATTGTTGTGATGGGAATATTGATTGAAAGGAAAAGGTTAATTGGGGCGGTTGTCTTAATTTTAAAGGTTCTCTCACTCTCTCTGATGTAATATGATCACGAGACAGTTACCCCTGAAGAAACCTTCACCAAGGCATGTCTCGCATTGGTAATCTATTTTAAGATACAACATATTATTTAAAAATGTGACTGCTTAGGTGAGTTGTTGAGCCACTGCACGTCCCTGCTCAAAACTTTTGAAAGTTGGCCACATCCAGAATTTTTTCTATGTGTTTCTTCTAACAACTTTTATATTTTATTGCTTCCCATCTTGTTTTATCTATTTATTGCTTCCCATCTACACATAATACATAGTACAGTATGTACTACCATACTACACTGTCAATCCAGTGGCGGCCTTCTATTAGAGGCCCAACTGATATTAAAGGGCCTCAAAACGCATGCTGAAAATTCATGAATGTATAAACACACACTTGTAAATAGATCATTAAAAGATGAACTAAAATACCACTAATACCATTTTAATGTTCGTGGTAACCAAAAGTTTGAGTCTAAATCTCACTGAATGCAAACAGTAAATCTGTGGTAAACCAGTAAACCATATATCTTCCTAAAAGCAATGTTATTCCTTTTTTGTATCATTTCGATTTCATATTTTATATAATTTTGTAGTATACTACACAAACTACATGTACTGTGTAATGTATAAGTACATAAATGATAAACTACGCAAATCAAAAAGTAAGTATTGCACCCTTGATAAGTTCATTTTCACCACCTGCCTCTTGACAAAGAAAATGGGGAAGCACTGGGTGTTCAACTTAGCAGGTTCCACTGTACTAACTTGGAATTTTAATAGTTACTAAGGCAATTAATAAACTTTTTCATTTCAGATTCAAATTAATGTATTCTATTCTGTTTTGTTATGAAGACACTTAAAATTATTATGAAGTGACACTGAAAAATGCAAGATGTTGATTTTGTTTGGATTAAAAAAAAAAAAAAAAAATCAAGCACACAAAATTTAACGTTGAAAATTATGATAATAACTAAAAATTCAATTCAATTTTGCTGTATGAAAAATTAAGTATAAATAAATATTTTTAATCCTAATTTTCTCATTATTTTTTTAAAAAAAAGTTAAGATATCTGAGAGATTATTAAATATTTAACTTACTTCCTCTTCTTTGATTCTGTGATAACTCTAATTTCTTTGGCAGCATTGTACACATGCTTAGGCACATGTCTGTGACGAGCAATACGTCTGACTTGAGGATATTGAGCAAATTTCTCTCGTAATTTTTCTGAGTGGTTAAGGGCCATCCTTTCTCTGTAAGCCATCTACAAAAAGAGAAGTAACACATGAACACAATGCTCATGATTCCAGATTTCAAAATAATAAAGAATTATGTTCTGTTACATTTTTATGGATATTTTATTTATAGATTGAATAGTAAATGAATAGTCTAAAACATTTCCAGAAATAGCAGGAAGTAATTTTTCAACTGAATAAAAAAGCTAGCACATTGCTTCTAAATTCTTGATTTATTTGTTTACTTATTATTTTTTTCATATTTTACTGCCTTAAAAGTTTCTTAAAGTTTTACAGTTTCATATATTATTTTACTTTATTTTTAAGAGGTAAAATAGATCAAACTTAATTTTTCTGTGAAATGCAGTGTTCCTACTAGAGTATGAGAATCTCGCATAAAAAATATCCAAGATAGTCTAGTGCTGTGAAATATTCGCTATCTGTGCAAGATTCTCACGATAATGAATGCCAGTTCATGAACCATGAAGCTCTCATTAGGAAGATTGATGTACTTTCAAATCAGACCAGCTACGTAGTATGACTATTGCCAAAAGAGAGATGGAAGAAAGGGAACAGAGAGAATTTGAAGAAGAAAGCAAAGAGAATTTGAGGTAAGAAAATTGGAAATCGATGCAAATAGTAGAATAGGCTTGTCAGCAAACTTTAGAGACAAAATTTGAGGGATGCTGGGAAAGCTAGGTTAGAATTATTCAAGTATAAACGTAAAATTGACCTGCACGAATCTGGTATTACATGCTATTTAACGATGTTTGAAAATCATGCTAATAGATTGAAAGTAGATAACAAGGAATGGGTCTTGTGTTTCATAAATTTATTACCAACGGAAAGTGTTCAGTTGATTAACTTCGAATCTATACAGAATGCAAAAAACAATGAGTATATAAAATCAATTTTGTTAAGACGATTTAAATTAAGCCCAGAAAGTTTTAGGAGGAAATTTATGACCCATCAGAAAGTGCCAGAGAAAACATGGAGAGATTTCTGTTTTGAAAGAACTTTTTTGAAGAGTGGGTAAAGGGATTAGAAATCGAGGAATATGACGGGTTGAAGAAATTGATTATCGCTGCCAAAATCAAAAGGAGAGTTCCGCATGAAAAACGTGAACATTTTTTGGACCAGTGGGCTAAGTTGATAATTCCATCTGAGTTGGCAGAAAAACTAGACGAATATATTAACGCCCATGATTCAGCAAAGCAGTCTTGGGGAGGTGATTCGAAAAATAAAGGTAATGAGAAAACTTATGAACATCCAATGGAACAAGGTGCTAGGATGACGTCGAAGTCTGTCACAAATCATTCCTAAGTGGGTTCAGAAACATCAAGATGAAACGTTAGTTAAAAGCAGATTTAATCGCACATGCTTCAGTTGCAGTAAAGAGGGACATATTTCTAAGTTCTGTGGGCAAGGACGACAATTTAAAAACAATATGACGAATACTCAAAACAATGCTTTTACTTGACAAATTTAGCAACTGAAAGTAAATACTGTCAGTGCTGAAACAGTCGAGAAAGTAGGTGTGTTGATGGCAAAGATTCCATTATCTAAATCAAGTAATCACAAAAAATTGGATGACCTAATTGAGATTAAAATCAAATGCGGAAAATCAATTTTTAATGGTATAGTGGATTCTGGTTCACAGATATTTGAAGATCGCGAGGAATTAGTACATGATACACCTTTTGAAGGAGAAGGACAAATAGAGTTATCGTCCGCTTTTAGCGATAATGAAACTGCACCACTTCGGACGTATGAGATGAAAATCCATGATGGCCTACACGGCGATACAGTAATTATGTGCACCGTTTCATTGAAACTTACCAGTGATATGTTAATAAGTTGTTTGGCTTTTGAGATGCTAAATGAGAACATTGAACTTTATCATAATAAACAATTATGGCAAGAAACAGTTTCAAATGTGGAAGCAGTAACTGTAGGGAAATCAGAGGAGGACGTAAGTGTACAAATATCATAGGATTTGCACTCCACTATGTCGAAAGTGAATGTCTTGACAGCAAGTGAGTCTGCAAGTAGAAAGCTAGATGAACAAAAACCAGAAATTGCCATTTCAGAGTTGCCGAAACTTCAAGGAGACGACGAGACTCTCAAAGATGCTTTGATAAGGCAGAAAGGCAAGAAAATTCATATCTCATTGATAAGGGAATACTACAATATACGGATTTTGTCTGTGGAGAAGAAATTCGATCCAGAGAAGATTGAACCTGTAAAGAGGTTATCAAGACCTACTACCAAGAAAGAGCTAAGAAGCTTAATCAGACTAGCAAGTTATTATAGGACTTACATCCCACAATTCGCGCAAATAATTTTGCCACTAACAAATCTAACCAAGAAGAACATGCCAATTAATATACCTCCAATGAGGACCAAATGTTTACTTGATTGAAAGGGGAATGCATATAGAGTTTTAGAAGCACTAAAAAAATTTGATACATGGATATTTGGTGCGGAAATTCATATTGTACTAGCTGTGTGCCCGTTCTTCGCACGGTAGGAAAGGAATATTTTACTAAAATCTAATCGTAACTATCTATGCAAAAGCAAAATGTGAAAAAGTTCAAGTAGTCCTTTTGTTGAAACTACCGTGGAATATATTACGCAACGTAGGATTATGGTTTAGTTAGTTATAAGACGATCGTTGAAAAATAATGAATATAACACTTTTAATTTCACGAAATAGTTCTTAATGTGGTATACTGTTCTTTAATCCATATTATCCAAACAAATCTACTATTACTACCAAAGATAAAAATGAGAATACTATCTATTACTTATATTAATATTATCTATCTTCATTTCTCAGTCTTTAATGCTCAATTTAAAGAAACAGATTAGATATTTTAAACCAATGATGCCTTTCTACTTTTTGGTGATTCTGTGAAATTTATGCATTGCCATTAAAACAGATCTCCATATATTTCTAAGCATAATTCTTGTCTGATTGGCGTATTTAGCACAGGAAAATATTTCATCTCGCGGTGGTGGAAAACATCCAAGCTGTACCAATTTAAATATTATTTAAATCCACCATGGTTCAGACTCATGAAAACATCAAACTGTGTAATCTCGAGGAACTATTTGGAATCGCTCAAATTGCAAATAGAGCGTTAAATTGTGTTGCAGAGTTTACGAATTTCAGACAACTTTTAATATATGACGTCACGTTCTGACCAGGGTAGTCGAATTTAGTCATTTCGCGCAGTAGTTTTCAAATGGAGTAATATTGAAACATACGACGTTGAAAAACTCTCGCTTGCAACAGAACTTTATTAAAGTTAATTTGAGAGATATTGGGGTTATTCCTAGCTAATCGGTATTTCAAATATTTTCCATATCCATATTGCTAATGATGTAACTTTTCTGCAAGAGCTTGTTAAGTTGCTAAAATTTAACAAAAAAAAGAGTATATCTAATGTAGATAATATACCGCCAAAAGTCGTCCAAATTTGGCGACATTTTGCACAATTTTTGGGAATACATACAACGACCGTCCTCAAACCGATAGCGAATACTATGAATTATGTTAATAACTATTTTGCATCTTGTGCCGACATTTGAATTTCCCACGATTTAAAAAAATGCAAGATTCCTTTCATTATTATGGTTTCTGAAAAATCACAAAGCTCAAAAATCGCTAAGGGTAACACGCGCATTAAACAAAATACTTTTGGTGATTCTGTGAAATTTATGCATTGCCATTAAAACAGATCTCCATATATTTATAATTGTGGACAATTTTTATAATAGTAATTTTTGCGTCAAAACCTTTTAATGTAATTAGATTTCTAACTCACTTTCATGAGGTCAAAATGACATCATTCTTAGTTGCGATATCTAACATGAATTAGTGAAAGAAGAAAAAGAAAGAAAAAATACGTTATTTTATTTTCTCCAAAATCTAATAATCTGGGTGGAAGTTTATTATTTCGCTCGTGGTGTAATTTTTTGTCAAAACTTGTTGACCAGGATTTTTAATGCATTTTTACAGTTACATAAAAATGACGTCAGTCTCACTTGAATTATTGAAAGTAATAAATAAATAAATCTAACTTTGTTAACTATGCTCACGAATGTGCCGAAATCGGTTATTTGAGTAGCTTTCTACCCTCAAAATTGCAAAAAATCGTAAAAAGTTAGAGAACCCGGACGGACAAACAAACATACTTTCACATTTATATAATAGATTCCATGAAAACTTCAATTATTTTTAAAGAAGCACAGATATGTTACTGTTCTATTTTTTTTTCATATTTAATGCCTTTTCATTTTTCGAGTTTTAAGAGATGTAGATATTAATGATTTCACTTATTGTTATATTTAACAACTTAAGTGGCAACAATGGATTCCGTTACAACGGAAACTGTAGCAATCTTTAAAATAGAACATGAAATGAATTATTCATGTTTACTTTGCTAGAACTGCCATATTGGCGTAATTAATGCCACAAATTGATGGTAAATAGCTAAAATGAATCACAAATTAAACTTAACAACAAATTCAAAAATTTACTTTCAATCCTTACAATACCCACAATTTTTACCGGGCTGAAAAACCATTCTTATTCACCACCAAAAGCAAAGGAAAAAGAAAAGAATTCCGATTTTATTACACCTTGTTTGGTGAGATTAAAAAAAAATATCCAAGCATACGCTCATAATATCAACTCATTCCAATCGTGGAATGTAATTAGCAGCACAAACGCAAGAACACACTCTATTAAACACAGCGTTACACTATATTTGAATATTTATCGCCAGCTTTGCTAAGAAAGGTAAAGTAGGAATCAACATACATTTTAATTTGTAAAGCAAAAAATTTATTAGACAGTATTGGTTATATGCCATTCTAACAGTTACCAGAAAAAGAAATTTCCGTAGCACTGCTTTAACGAATAAGAATCAATGATTTTTAACACATTCGATCGCCAAAGTGCCAACAAACACCATTTTGCGAGATTTTTTTCAAGGAATCATTTGAATCATTGAAATAACGGCAACCAAAATGGGAAATAGTAATCTATCACTCATATGGTTTGATCGCCAAAGTACAACAGGCATCTACTTGAAAAGGAGCAGAATTTTAAATTATTAACTATGTGTCAAAGTATTTTATTCATCGTTAACTATGATGTACAAAATGCGAGAATTTCAATTACCTTAAATTTGGCAGAATTTCCCCTCACTTTAATCAATTTACTTAATTTGGTGAAAATTCTCAAGTTAGATTGTTTAAATTTGCCTTAATAACTGCATTATTTCTGCACTAATCACTGCTAAATTAAAAAAATTAAAGCTAAACTCTAATAAAACCTACACTTGTTTTTAAAAATACTATTTCGGTACGCTCTCAGTAAATTGCGCCAAGCTTAAAACTGTGCAAATCGATAGAACCTACTACTTTCTCAAAATCGCCAAATCAGCCATTTTTTTCCTCCAAACTAAAAAATATACATATTAGTCTCTGAAATCTCCCAATCCCTTATTCTTTTACACACAAAAAACATTGAATTCCTGCTCTGATTTCACATGCACGCAATACTTTAATTAAAAATAACTTTGTAAATAATCTAAACAGAAAAAAAATCATTATATTTTTATTTTTACTGCAGGAGTCTAAATAATTTAATAAAATAGCCAAACATGGGAACCTCGATGCTTATTTCTCACTTTTTTGACTGCAGGGGTTACAATTGCAGAATTACGGAGATCAAATATTAGTGTTTTTGACGGGTTTTTTTTATCAATATCTTCTAAAATAATTCAAATTTCGAAATTTAAATTAGCGGAGGTTCTTTCTCGAAATTTTCCGAATTCGTGGATACCTCGTTCGAAACTCAATTCCCAGCCGTTTAGGAGGAGATGATGTTACACACAGACAGACGCGCACAGATTTTAATAGTATAGATAAGATCATAACCCTTTAACATATTTGACAGATGGCCTTCCACAGAATGTCAAACTAGCAAGATGGGCTTTAGCATTGCAGAGATACAATTTGAAAATTACTTATCAAAGGAGCATTAAACATGAAAATGCTGATGCATTATCCAGGCTTAAGTTAGATCCTTCTTAATAAAGTAGGATCAGGTTCATATATTTTTATATTGAATTGCTATTGAATCGTTACTCTGCATTATAAGGATGAATCAGAGATTCAATTCCAAAATGGAAAGGTTAATGTATATAACTCCGAAGAATGATATATATATATATATATATATATATTTTTTCACCCATGTTTAAAAATTGTTAATAATATAGTTATCTGGAAAATCTGGTACACGTCCGTAAAAAGAATGTAAACCAAAGATTTTGTTTTAGCAGCATCGTCACTCCTGTGACGGATGTGCTTTCTCCCATGCGAGTAGTAAGGTTCTGTTGACATTATGAACAGATTATGAAATTTTTGAACGAAACTAACGAACTCTCGAAACCCCATGGTAGTAAAACTGGGAAATTTTGTGCGAGCTGAAGAAGAAAACATGTATTGGAGAATGAAAAATATGAGAGAATGTTGTAACAGTGAGGTGTACGAGGATTCTAAAAATTTAAGTTGGCTTTTATAAAAAAAAATTGTGGGACTGTTTTTGTTTGGACACCTGATAAAGCTGGTATTGAAAATGTATGTTTTATGTTAGAATAATAAAGGTTTTTAAGTCCAATAAATTGGTTTGCCTTTTTTTTTTTTTTAAAGGAAGCTAAAAACCCATACTATTCCTATCTTTAACTACAAATGATGTGACATCAATTCGATAATTTAAATAAATAAAAATGACAATATATATATATATATCTTTAAAACTGTCAATTCAAATGATGTGACATTAGCTCAGTTCTTAACAGAAATATTCTTGGTAGCAAGAAGCTAAAAATTAAAAAATATTTCCTGACTTTTTTCAAATTATAAAATTATTAGAAAGTCCTCAAATTCTGACTCCTACTCTTTCACATTTTATTGTAATTTATTTATTTTTATTTTATCATTTTTGTTTTTTATTGGTTAGTTAAAAAAATGATACAGAAAATAAATATTTGATACTTTTAGGAACCACAAAGTTCTGTAAAATTATTTAAAATAATAATAATAATTCAACAAACTCACACATATTTATCAAAATACACTTCAGCAATGTTAAACTACTAGTTACTTCACAAATTAATTTTTCCCTTTAGGATCTATTAATTATTGAAATAATTATGGGCTATCTAAATAACTTATATCTATTCCATTGAATTTCAATTTCATATCTAACTAATTTAATTAACTATAAAAAGAGTTTTAAAATACCCCTTGTTTTTTTCTCTCACCTCCTTCCTTATAAAGGCAAGAAATTTATCTTTCTGAGTTTGAAGCAACAAACCTAGCATTTAAAATTAATATGCTGGATTTCTTGCATACCAGGCTATGATGCTAAGTTTGTGCTCGAGAAGAAAAATAACATTGTATTTTCTTTCTGAAGCGATTCATTGCTTTCTCTGGCTTAGGGATATCCACTATCACACCCAGGTACAAAGCAGTGAGTCGCTCATCTCATTTTTGATTGAAATAGAGATAATTAATTTTTTAAAAATAGTTTGATCAATATCAAAACAATACTAAATCCCTATGCATTCAGTGTGCTGCACCCCCTCCCAGTGAATTTAGATCTTGGTCTGTTTTCCTGCCTGACTGCCCATTTTCAATAACCCTCATGAGAGCTCTATGTCATACACAAAAGTAATAAACAACCAATCAAAAACAACAAATCTTTCTAAGTGAACAATAATATACTTTTATCTATGCTCATAAGACAAATTAGGAGCCTTTTATGAATACCAGCAGAAAAAGATGGTACTGCATTAAAGTTGAAGTTATTTTTATATTTTAATTAATTAATTATTATTTTGTAATGAAAGTTTTCTTTCAGACTAAAATTGTTCTTTTTTTGAAATAAAACTGTAAAATTTAAATCCAAAAAGTGCTGCACTAAAAAATCTTAATAAAACCCCAAAATACAAAAAAAAAAAAAAAAAAACACTTGGGTTGGGTTTTAAAAAAAGAAAAAGCCCGAGTTTATTAACACTGTAATAAAAATAATTATATATGTTCATAACACTATAATCAATTATAATTTTTAATAGCTAAGGAAAATTTATATAGAAATTTATTGTTTGTTGTACCACAAAATAAAGTGGTGTTTTGACAGTTATTAGTTTTTTACCTCTGTCATGTCAAAAACCCAACACTGTCCTAAATACAAAAATTCAACAATTTGTGAATAATTATTTTTGTGTTATGCAAGCTATACATGTACACATCATGAAAGCACTTCTTAATATGAATTCAAGGATTGTCAAAGTGGATGCTTCTGTCAAAAATGTTTTTTTTTTTAATTTTCTTTTTTTTTTTTTTTATTCCTTTACTTGGAACAAGGCTGTAAAAAAGATTTAAAAACTAAAAATACGTACTGCACCCAATTTTTCTGAAGCTTTTGCTTTCCACATTCTGATATTCATTTCATCAGAGCCAGACAGAATATATTTATTGTCCAGCGACCACAATACAGAAGTGAGTCTCTGCATTCGCTTTGTATGATATACATCCCTACATGAAAATAAAAAGAAGCCAAGGGTAACTTTATATAAACATGTAACTTGAGAATATTTACTAAAATACTTATATCAACAAGATTCAATTAAATCTACATTTTTTATGCCAATTCGTGAATTTAAAAATATTAGAATTTCTATATATAACAGTGGCATATATAGGTTTTCATTTCGGAAGGGGCCATTATGTGGGTGAATTTTTCTGAAAACTATACGACTTTTCAACTGTTTTTAAACCATTAAAGCTTTGGCTAAAAGAATTACAGAAATCAACTGTTTGAAAAAACTTTTTACAATAGCAAATACTATTTTGCCTGCCCCCTCCCAAATGTTACATGCCAATTTATGCCAATGCAGAGAAATTAGACACTCAATTATTTTTACCACAGTCATACAAAATCGAATAAAGCATCCTAACTAAATAATAATAAGGCTTATAATATTCTAAAGATGGTTTATTTTAAATCTCATAGTTAATGGAGTTAATGTTTTAAAATAGCAGTTTTTAATAAGTTTTATATTTTCGGGAGGAACCCGGCCCCCTACAGCACCCCCCTTTAAATATGCCACCGATATGTAGAAAACTTGAAGCAATTGTGAATAAAGTACTTATTTAATTTACAGAAAATCTTAAATACAGAAAATAAGGTTGTGTTATTTTTAACCCACAGCAGTCAATCTTCACCTTTTATTTGTTTTGTTCTGTGATCAAAGTTCCCTCTTGGCATGAAATTGCAAGCTATGTTGCCAGATTGGTGCAATATAAATTTTTACAATTAAATCAATAATTTTATAAAATCAAAAAATAATAATCTGAAATCACTTGTTTTAGTGTTCAAAAAAATGTATTTAAAGTTAACATGATTGCCTTTTATGCTAACATGTATCAAACTTTAAGCTAAAAAAATAATAATAATAAATCTGTATGAATATTTTTTAAAGCAATTATGGGGTGTTTGGATGTACAGAAGATTATCTACTGTAAGCTGGTGCAGGCGCGCAGCCAGGAAAATTTGGGGGGGGAGGAGATATCTCGATATCCCACCCCCCTGGCTATGCCCCTGAGCCGGTGTCATTTCATCCCTTACTTTATGCATTAATAATAATAAAAAGCTTTTCTGTGGGAGGGAGATACTTGTTACGATTTTGAATACAAAAATGAGGTATTTAACGTGTCATTATTTTTGTATTAATTCATAATCATAACAAGTATCTCCCTCTCGGAGAAAAAATAGTTAAACATTTATTTATTTACTTTGATTAAAGCATAAAATGTATAACAAACTGATACCAGCAACCATAGATAATCTTTTGCATATTCAAACTCTTCAATTTGCTTTTAAAATAATCAAAAAGCAAAATCATCATAGTTCCAAATCCCTGGACTAATTAAAAAAGTTTATAAACTTTTATACTATTGAATTGAAATTTTACTCACAAAAATATAAATTGTAGTAAATAAAATATCACACTTAAATATAAAATTGCAAAATACTTGACAATTTACACACAAATATCACAAAAGAACTTGCTATTTATTTTTTAATTATTAAAAACAAATTTTTGGAACTGATTATACATCCAAACAGAATAACCTGCTTTTTTATGAAAATCTAATACCAACTTTATGACAAAAGAGTTATCTTTTGTAATGTCAAACACAATGATGTGTATATTCACATAAACTAAACTTATTTTCTCAGTGAAAGTAAAAACCAAATTATTATCTAAATTTACATTGTGTCATATCATAATGAAAATGAAATTATTAAAACTCCCAAGTTATTAAAATTTGCAGGTTAGCTACTCCTACAATTATTAATTCAAAAGTTTCATAATGCAATTTGCAACAGATATATTGAGCTCAAAATGTCAAAATACAGTGAGAGATGGGGGGAGGGGGGAAATTGTGTTCTAGCAGTAGGGCCTATGCAGGGTCAGAAGCAAAAATCTTGGGAAAAAAAAATAGGAAAAAAAGGAGAGAAAAAGAAAAAAAAGGAGCTTTTTACTGTTCTTTGGGAAATCAATCTATCTATAAATATGTGCGAAACAAACTACATAATTAAAAATTTTAAAAGTGAATCTTTTCTAAAAAAATTTTAAGAAATACTGGGTATTCTTTATTAATAAGAATGTAACCATTTGTACTATTATTGTCAAGTTCAAGAGACTTGACAATAATAGTACTAAAGACTTACTTTTTCATTCAAAAGACTTATTGTTTTATTTTTGAAAAGAAACTATTAAGAACAAACTTTCTGTCAGTTATTTTTCTTTAATTGCTAACAATAAATAAATAAGTTTACATCTATTGCTACTTAGTTATGTTTTTCCAAGACACTCGGGAATTAAAAAATGAAGCTCTTGTTAAATTAATTATCGAGAATTTTTAATTAATATTTAATTCTATTAACTTGTATCTTTTTCAACATAAAATCACAAATAGTAATTGATACAGTTGTCACAAGTAAAGTCTCATCTACAAGATTTTTCTATCAGCTTCAGCTTCTTTTAGTTCTTTTGTAATACTTTCAACTTTTTGTATTGCTATTTCAATTGCTGTAGTAGCGATCTTCATGTTCGGAATATTGTTTACTTAATTGCATCCTGTAATTTCGTATTGCTTTCTTTAAGGTATGTCTGGACTGCTTGGAGATCTTCCTGCAGACCTTTTACTTTCTCATCAATTTTCTGTTTTTTTTTTTTTTTTCTTTCTTTTCTCCTTTTTAATTCACTGGCTTCTTCTAACATTCATTTTCATGTCTTCAGTTGCTTTATTTATCACTTTTTCTTGTGAATAAACAGCATATACTTTAGTCACAGCATTAAGTAGCTGTTTTGTAATTGCAATATTACTAATGGTACCATTTCTCCTAATGGTATCTTTAACTTGTCGAATTCCAATAATCGCAGCCTCTGAGAGATTATGTCGTTCATAAGACAGAATGCTGCGATTTACAGAAAAACCTCTTTCAACATCAGAATTGGCATGCGACAGAGGAAAGCAAATTTTGATTATAATCAATAAATTTGAATACTTTTCTTTTCCATTCATCTTATCAACAAGACTGAAAACTTCTTTCCAGTACCCGTCAATAGGCTGTCTGTCATCATCAGTACGTTCATTAAAGCTTTTTACAATTAGATCAACTTCGTCATCTAATCTGTAAGCTTGGTATTCCAAAACTGTTTTGTCTATAATTTCATTAGACAAATTTAACGGTGCTAAACAAACACATAAGCTTTGAATGGCACTGTCATTCTGAGAGGATCTGAGAGCCGGATGCAGCTGCTCCAGATCTTTCAAAAATGAATGATTTATAGGCAAAGATTGTTTCAGTAATTTGCAAAAATTTACTAAAAATGCCCACATGCCCATTCGTGCTTTCTTTGCATCATTTTCCTCAATCTGTGACAGCGATTCTCATTACAAAATAATAATAAAAGCAACCCTTGCTCCAAGTTAAAATTTCCCCCAAAAGTGTTAATTCAAACAACTGGATTTGGATTAAACCAATATTCAACATTATTTCATCAATTGTTTCCTGAATTTATATTTAAAACAAGTTTAAGCAGCAATCCCCATAGCAAAATAATAATTAAAATATATTAAGTTTCATAAATAAATTTTTTCCCAAAAGTGTAAACTTTAACAATGGTCAACTTTAATTACACCAATATTGTTTTGCCGATCGTTACCTGATTTTATAATTGGAAACATAGTCAGATAAAAGAAAAAACTATCTGCGCACATAATCCAAAACTATCTGCAGACTCATAATAGTTCGTGATAACTAAATACATAATACGTATATAAACATGTGTATATGCATATGCACACACATGTGTGCAACGTACTTGGGCTCATTCTAAGTAGAAAAAAGGGCAGGGTGCAAAGGTTTTAAAAAAGGGCACTACATATCCTAATTTGCAAAAATCCCCTAAAAAATTGATTAAACCAATGCTTTATTGATTAATAATAATTAATTAGTAATCTTTATTAATAAATTTATTACTAGTCTTTATTAAAAATTTGATAAAATTAATTAAGTTGATAAAGCTAAGTAATGTAAAAGAATTACATTTTAAGTAACTTTGTTAATTAACTTATTAAAATAAATTATAAATAGTTAAGTTAATAAGAATATTTCTTTAAAAGATTTTTAAGGTTTTTTTTCTTTTTATAACAAAAATAATCACCCAAACATACCTAACAGACAAGAAAATGCTTAATTAAGTATGCATTTTGCATAAAAAGCACATTTTAATAAACTATTTATTGGATCACCTTGTTAAGAATCATCCATAAAAGTTTAACTAAATTAAGAAACACTTAATAAAGTTAAGCTGTTCTAAACCTAAATTTTCATTTTTATTAATTTTTTTCAGTTTTCAAGTTATTACATTTCTAAAAATAATTCATTTAATTTTTCATCATTCACTTGTCTTTGTAAGAATTAATCCAATAGTACAAACAATTAAAATATAGTTAATGCATGAAATTAGTAATAACACTTCTGTTCAAAATTACCATATAATGGTTTAAATGTCTATTCCAGTTATTCAATACATATTCCACTACAAATTCCAGTAATTTATTAATTTTTTTGAAAATGGACAACAAAAAAGAAATTTTCAGGATTATCTGCAACCATTATAAGTGTTCTTTTGTTGATTTTAACAATCAGCTGGTCACTTATATAAGTGGCAGTATTGAAACAGCCTCAAAAGAGATAAGAACCTCAACCCCATCTTTCTCCCCCAGTCTAGCTCGGAAAGAAAACCACAGAAAAAAAAAATAAAAAAATCTGACAATAAATTTCTAACTTTTGTTCAAATTAAGATGTCTTTTTAAAATTTGGACTCTGAATCAATTTTTGTATTTAAAAATAATTCCCAAAATTTCAAACAAATCGGTCCATTAATAAAAAAATTGTAGCTGAGTGAATTTTTACACAGTTGATTTCCATCCCCCCTTTTCACCACAGAGACGGGCGTGCGTTAGCATAAAAGTTGTGTAAATTCCTCTCCACCAAATAAGAGAACAAATAAAAGGGATAACGAAGCTTCAGTAGATATGTAGATATTTAAAAAAAAAAAAAAAAAAACCTTCGCGGGCAAAAGAGGATGTCTAATTTTTAATCATCGGCGCAGCGGCCGGCTGACCCCGCCTAGAATGAGCTCTGCTTGGGTTATAGTGACTTAAAAAAAGATTTATGTAACTATCCATTAAAAAAAAACAACAACTTGGAATTACTGGAAAACTATCTGCAACACCTTTGAATGTATCCGCGTGCGGCATGCGTCTACATTATCTGACTATGATTGGAAGAATTTTAAACGGCGTTTCGTTTCTTCGTTAAGGCGACATTCGCAAAAAATCCCTGCTCAGATGGGAAACGAGCGACCTCTGGTGAGCGAAGCGGCCCCCTGCAGAGTGGGCGTAAGGATAAAAGGTGTTTCTTAGAGGGGGGAAGTTTTGACACTTTTATAACTTTATGACTGTGGGGGGAGAGAGAAGAGTGAAATTTTTTCTCCGCGATCTTCTTCAAAAACAGTTCTTTTTATAATAAAAACATATAAAACATTATTTAATTCAGTTCTTTTTAGCTGCTTGTCTGTTTACGAATTCTGAAAGAAAGATGGTTATTTTATTTTTGATAAATTTGTGTTCGTCACAATAAGCTTTATACAGAGTGTAAAAGCTTAAAATTTGATTTTTAATTTGAAAAAAGAAATAATGTATGTACATATATATTTATTTATGGTGTCTTTTTTTTATCATGGTAAATAATGTTTAGATTAAACAATTATTTATTTATTTTAATAAAATGAGCAAAATAAAAAAAGTTTTACTTTTTCCGTTATGCTTTATAATTTAAAAATATCAAAACATTGTATGCGTAGTTAGAGCTAGTTATTGAGAAATTCTAGTAATTGAAGTGCTCAATTTTTGTTTAGGGTACTCTTAATTAAACATTTATTGTTAAAATGTAAAAGTCATGCCAGTGCGAAAAATTAAATTCTTAACATAAAAATTTTTTTGAGAATGCATTACTTTCATATTATTAAAGAGCAAAGTTTGTTTGCCTTTTTTTGCAGAATATTGAAATCTTGTATAGGACATTGTTTTGACATATTTAAATGGGATGTAGTTTATTCATTTTATAAAAGGTTCACCTGAAAAAAAAATACAGATAACTCAAATATCTTGCAAATGACAGATTTCTTTTTTCAAGAATTGAAAAAAAAAAGGCTCGAGGGATCAAGGCCTAGACTTTCTAAGGGATCCTAACCCGCATTCACTCGAAGTTTCGGAAAAAACCTCGGAGAACTCTGAACGGTTAGGCCGACGCACACGACCTGGTTTCGAACCAGGCACCTTCCGTCTCCCAGTTCAAAGCGCTAATGCTATGCACCGGTGTGACCCTTTACCTGAAATACAGTCGGACCTCGATTTAACGAATTGATTGGGACCCGCAAATTTGTTCATTAAATCGAAGCAATTCGTTCAATGGAATATCAATTTTTGTAAAGAGTATGGTCAGTGGCGGATTTCCCAATAGGCGCATGAGGCGTGCGCCTCGGGCCTCATATTTCTAAGAGGCCTCCAAATTCAGTTTTCAGAAAGAAAAAAACTATATGTAAATATCTGTTCAAGAGACATAAACTTTGTTCATAGTTTCAGGATCGCTTGTAGAGTAGAAAGCACTTTTGAACAATCTTTCCTTTGGTGACTCCCTTTCCTCTTCACAGCATTGGACCATAATCTAAACTAATACTTTAATACGAATACTTTTAGTTTACAAGTAATTGATGCTTTAAGTCCGTATTTCACTGTAAAAATATTCAGAAACGTTCCTTGGAAATAAGGATAAGTTAGACTTACAAATACTATACAGAAAGTATACATTTCCCTTTGAAAACTTTACTGTTTCGTTCAACCCGTCACTTAACCGAATAGTGGTCTCACGACCTTAAAAAACAGGCAGTTCACTTAAAAATGACTAGAACTCTAAAAAAAAATAATTAAAAAAAATTCCAATAGTGTTCCTTGAAAATTATAGGCAGCTGAGGTGCCCTAAATTCCAAGGAAAGTTGCACGAAAATACCAAGAACTTTACTGAACAATATGCAATTCAGTGGATCTTTCCTGAGCTGTTCAATATAGTTCCTGGTATTTTCATGCAACATTCCTTGGAATTTTAGGGCCCTCAACTGTCCATTATTTCCAAGAAAAATTCCTAGATTTTTTGTATTGTTTTAATTTGCTCACTATATTTTTATCTCAAAAAATACAGGTGCAGAGGGTCCCTATGCCTTTTCCTATCCGGAATCAATTAGTTGTGTTGGGTTGGGGGATTACGGCCAATTATCTACAAGTAGGATCTATGCCGATGGGTGTGGGTGCTCCCCTTGGGGGTCTTTCTAAGGGATTCTAACCCCTATTTACGCTAAGTCTTGGAGGAAACCACGGAAAATTCCTAACGGTTAGGTTGGCGGATGCGACCTGGTTTTGAACCAGGCACATTCCGTCTCCCAGTTCAGAGTGCTATGCGCTCAGCCACTGGTTGGGCCGACCCTTTTTTTGACGACAGCTGGCTGTGCTCGCGCACAGCCAGCTGTCGTCAAAAAAAGGGTCTCTACATCTGTGGCACGCATTGAACGTTTCGATCGTCCGCCATCTTGCTGGTAGTTAAGTCGAGCGATGGCAACGGCTGCCCTTTTTTCAGCATTGGGAAAGGGTTGCGCTTCAAAGGGTTATATGATTTAGGAAAGGACACTCTGTATTCAGTGAAATTTTCAAATATACCTAGAATATATAATTGTTGTTGGTTGTCACGATATAAAAGAAATTGAAAACAATAATTTATCTTCTTTCGAAAAATCACACAATTAAAAATTTAAGCTAGGGATAACCGATTTTATCTTTTTTTGGAATCAAAACTTTCCGAGTATGCAATGATAAAAAATTGCCGACCAATAATTAAAAAGATATGAGTTGATACATGTGCGATAACACTTTTTTGGGGGGATTGGGAGAAGATATTTGATAGTTTAAAAAAAAAAGGGTATTGAAAAATTAAAGAAAGCAATACTTAGCGTCACCGAAATTTCACATGCGTGCAAAAGTTTCAGCTCGATCGGATGATAGTGGGTTAAAATTCATAGACAAATTTTGAACTGGAATGTCATACACAGTTAATTAAAAACTTAAAAAAAAAAAAACAAATGATGATTAGTTTAATTTTTTGTTTTCAACTAAAATATATTTATGATAACTATATTATAAATACGGCATGTATTTTATAGTCGCAGATGAAAATTAATAATAAACCTAGGACCGAAGCTTAGAGCATACCCATTTACCCATTATAAAGTGGAATTTATTTTTAAGTCAATAATATTTTGTGTGTGTGTGTGTGTGTGTGTATATATATATATATATATATATATATATATATATATATATATATATATATATTATTCATACCTAATTACTCATTATTAATAGTCCTAAACTTATTGACAGTTTTTGAATAAACAGAAAAATTAGACTAAACAGAAAGTGTACTTTTACTATTAAACTGCTTAGTTTTTCAGTTCCAAACGGGAAATTTATGAATATATTTAAATATTTATAAATATATGTTCTTGAAGGAATGTTAAATTTTTGGTTGATTTTATCCAAGTCAGAGCCGGCCCGAGAGGCGTGCGGGGCCCCAGGTGAAGTGCAAGAGCGGGGCCTCTTCTCTATCATGTCTTATGAGATAGCAATAAAAAGGCCCAGGAGCGGGGCCTCTATAAGCGCGGGGCCTTAGGCGATCGCCTACATTCGCACCCCCCTTGGGCCGGCCCTGTCCAAGTAAAGAATTCTTCTGAACTTTGATGTTAAAGTCATGTTTCTGATTAAGTTTCCCTTGTTCTGACCTTCAAAAGTACCTGTTAAGTAGTCAAAATTTTCATGACTGAAAGAAGACATATGCCAGTGATCCACAATAAGTAATTCGACGTAATTAAGTAACAGCGAAAAATAATCCATATAAAACTGCAGTTGCTGGGTTATACTTAAAGGTTGCTGGGTTATGCTGAGGTTTATTTAGTGTTAATCATGAAAAGTGAAACGTAGTACAAAAATTATTGAGATAAAAAATGTTTTTTAAGATGAACAAATCTATAAACTTAAAAATTATTTTAAAATTTTAATACTCCTTTTGTAGCAGGCCCTGACTATTGGACGGACACTTGGTGCACGTGCCCTGGGCACACATGGAGAAATAAGCCAAAAAATTGAGTTTAACACGATACACAGGGCACAAAAATTGAGCCAGCTAAAGGACACAAAATCTTAAAAGTGCCCTGGGCACAAAAGTGTTATAGTGAAAGTCAGGCCCTGGTTTGTAGACATAAACTAGATATAAAAGGAATTAAAACATTTTAAAATAATTAGTAATAATGTAAAGGAGTCAGTGATTTTTTTGTTTTGTTTTTTTTCGTTATCCACGGCGTAATTGTAATGACTGTTTCTGTATCGCTGTCTTCGTAAATTCGAAGTTTTAGCTTTATGTGAGAATTTTATTTCAGCAATTGTTGTTCGTTAAATCAATGCTAAAAATTCGTTAAATCAAAGCATTTTAGCACCCTTTTTGTCGGGACAGAAAAAACATTCGTTAAATCAATGTACGTTAAATTGAGGTTCGACTGTACGCTAATTAATGTCTAAGTGTAGATTAACTTTTCTATGATTGTTGCCAAAATAATTGCCTTTGAGTACTATTTCAGACTTTCAGGAATGTTTTAAAATCTTTTATCTACTGGTGGTATTTAGAAGTACAGTAAACATAAAAATATTTAAAAAGTCATTAATTCATTCTTTGAAAAACAGCTAACAAACACTTCATTTAATAAGTTTACATCGTGGCAACCTGTTCCATTAATGAAAGATCGTTATGGGCGGCTTTCTGGTCACTTTCTAATCATGTTGAGCCAGTAAGAAAATAAAAAAAAATGGAGCCCCTCTTACAATTGCGACTGTCAGTTCTTCATGTACCTGAAACTGTATATCTTTGATTATATTTTTGTATTTTGAAAGCATTAGGCAATGAGGAAAAGTTTTAAAATACGTATTCCTATTTGCTAGTTTTTCTAAAGCTTTTATCAACGGCATTTTTGAATTTATATGTAAAATCCCTATAAACCTATATTGTTTATTTTATTAAAAGAACTCTTTCAGTTTCTTCCAAAAACCAAAATGAATATAATACAAGGGTAATTTATATTATTTATTAAAATGAAGAAATAGTACAAGAAGGGATAAAAGAATGAAGAAAATAACTATCCATAAAGTAATATACACATTTACGTAAATACACATATATAGACGTGCTCCTATAGCCAACATTTTGTTTTAATTGTCCAACGGCTCCAAGTCGTGTATTAGTAGAGCGGCTACGCACTGCTGGATGAGACTACTTACAGAGCCAATTAATTCACGGTACAAGACAATTACGCTAACTTTATCATTTTCTACCAGTCGCAATTCAAAAATAAGGAATTCTAATAAAACTAAAAATTCTATAGAAATATTGAAAATTCACGTATATTTTATCAAAAGTTTAGCACTTTTCATCGCAAGTTTAAAGAAATATCACTAGGCTCTATGCTTTGATGAAACCTTTCATGTCCAGATGCATCTGATACCAAAAAGCCTAGATGCATGATACATTGTGACTGTAAGTGGTCTCACCAAGTAGCGCATAGCCACTTTACTATACCTAGACATAATTTTTCTGACTAGCTGGAACCATATAGCACAGGAAAGTGGACTTTAAAATCTCTCTATATATACACTTTAAAAAAAACCTGCTAATAAAAACACAAACATTCATATGCATTGTATGTAGCATATATAAATCAATTCATTGCGCATCAAAATTTTCCCCCAAACGTTTTTACAAAGCAATTTATTTATTGCTAACTGAGTAGCCGTTCTTCCCCCAAGCACAGCTGCTGTCTTTTTTTAACTCATAAAATCCAATAAGAGACCTCGAAGAAACAAAATTTCGCTGAACTTTGAGTCCCTAAAAACAAAAACCTAAACCATGACAAGCGGGCACGCGCAGGATGTAGTAAGAAAGGAAAATCGACACTAGTCACCTTTTCGTAAGGGGTTGGACTTTTTTAGGAGGAAAGATAGTGAAATTTCAGATTAATCAGGATATTATATTGGCTTTAATGTAGGCTAAAATAATGTTTCTCGAAAATGGGTTCATGAGTCGATTTATATCGCAAAATTTGCAAATGAATATGTTTGAAAATAAAATTATGACTTAGATCAGCAGTTTCTAAAAATTGTGCAACAATTTCTACCAACAAAGAATAATTTATGATGACGCCCCCCCCCCCCCTCCAGCCCACATTCCTTAGAATGCATACATTTTTTAAGTTCTTTAACAATGAATATTTAGTCCCATTAATCCTACTAAATTTTAGTCCTACAAAATATTGTTACTGATAATGTCTGAATAAATATTTTAGGAGAAAAAAATATTTGGATTAAAAATAAGTATAAATGAAATGAGTTTTTAAACATGCATTATCACCTGCTCGTTGCCTTTCTCTCACCTCCCCGCCCTTCCTGCAGTTCTGCGCGCACTAAAGGTTAGCAGTCTAAGTTAGCGCCGCTGACTTAGATGACATAGTTTCATTCTTCCCAAAAATAGCAATTTTATACAGTTAAAAATAACACACACACACAAAAGAAAGAAAGAAAAAAAAAAGATTAGGTAAAATGTGGATTTTCAGAATTTTAAAGAATTAGTTTTTAAGTATATATACATTAATATATATATATATATATATATATATATATATATATATATATATATATATATATAAACAATTTAAAAAAAGTAAGCCGATCCTTCAATGTGAATTTTATTATGTTTTACGAGTGTAACTTGATACGTTCATTACAAATATGTACGTTACGTTTATGTAAGTAAAGAATATCTTCTAAACTTTATTTTTGCAGAAATTCTACTTTAACCTGAAACATAATAAAGCCATTCTTTTCTTTCTTTCAAATATATTTCAAAGAGTCTTTCTAGTAATTAGAATAAACTTACCATTCTTATTCAAATAAACATACCGTGTATAACTTATACTCGGTTCATACTCTCAAAAATGCATTTACAAAAGTTATATAAAAATACAGGAAATACGCTGATACACATAAGAAAATCTTGCAAAATTTTACAGGTTTATCTATACATCAGCTTGAAAACATTATAGAAGCAATTTACTTTCATTTACACTTCTTAGAAATTAAAGTTTATGTTCGAGCAAAATTACAATAAACTTGTAGAATTCTTATTCAAATGAATATGTGTCTCATGCTTAGTTCATACTCTTAGAAATACATAATTAGATTTCTTAAAGAAGACTCAATCACTAACACTCTTCGTTTTTGTCAAGTTTGTGGATTGTGCTAGCTGCATTTTTTTTGCAATTTCATTCAAAAATTAATTTGAAACTTCCGGAGACTTAATCTGTATTTGGACTTAGAAAGATGTTACAACACCATGAAAATGATTACTTAATCAAGATGCAAAATTAAATGCAATAGTTTAATAGTAATGATATTATGCAGGATACAGTGGCGTAGCCAAAATTTTTCATGGGGGGGGGGGGGGTCGAGTACAGCAGCTCATATATATGTATACGCGTGTGTGATAAGGGAGTGAAGAATATACATTTTGTATGACAAAATATTCCTCATGGGGGGGGACTTGACGTTACATCTGGAGAAAACCTACCAAAACTCCAGACCGTTAGACCGACAGCCACGCGATGGACCCGAAGCCGGGACCTTCACACTTCGGCCGTCTACCATTTTCGGTGACATAACCACTGTGCCATGTAAAACAAATTTTAAAAAGCCATTGATGGGAAAAGTAAACATACTTATTAAAAAATAAAAATCTGGAGTGGCTCCACTTGTTTTTCCGAACACTTACGATTAAGATCATTAAAGCATTTAAATAAATTTTAATCGATGAATAATTCAAACGTATATACAAAATTGAAGCTCAATCGAAGCCGTTTAAACGCTAGCGCATTTTCAAGAATTGCCCCACATAGGCCATAATGTAAAAGAAATCTTTGTCGTAGCCCTGTAGAAAAACTATAAGTCCTATACACACCAAAATCAATACCGGTCTTGCGACGGTGAACATATATACCCAATTACATATATACCCGTGCGAACATATATACCCAATATAAGCTATCGTGTTCACTCACTCACTCACTCACTCACTCACTCACACACACACACATACATACATACGTATGTATATGTACGTATGTACACGTACGTATGTATACATATGTACGTAAGTATATACGTATGTACGTAAGTATACGTACATACGTATGTACGTAAGTATACGTACGTACGTAAGTATACGTATGTATACATACATACGTAAGTATACATACGTACGTATACATATGTACGTATACATACGTATACGTACGTACGTATGTATACGTACGTAAAAATAGCATAAATGAATTCAGAAGACCTCAAAACGTGTCAATACACCAAAATCTCTAAGTCGAATTTTTTCATGATTACAATACTTTACTTACATGGTACATGTTCGGAAAGTAAAAATAGCTCATAGCTGCACGGCCGCTTAGAAGGTGCGTGTAATTAAAATGCAGAAACGGCAAAATTTATTGTATTCTATTAAAAGTAATTGAGTTTTATTTATCTTTTGCTGAAATTTTGGGCTCGGGTTCCGACTTCAAGAATATTGCTCGTCCTCTGGCAGACTCGGATTAAAAGTCCTAGGGCTCGGGCTCCAAAAAATGAGCCCGAATTCATCTCTAACACACAACGCTATAAAATAAATAAGTAATTATAATAATAAATTAAAACGAAACAATGGTTCATTTTCCTTATAAATCAAATAAATATGTTGCTGTATTGTGTATAATATTTAAATAATCCTGTACAAAAGAAAAAAAAAAGCTGAAATCTCTACTGCTGTGTCTAATAATTTAATTAACACTTTACAAATATTTTTATTACATATGATTTCTCTGATGAAAACTCCTCCACCCCACCTTTCAGTTTTTCTCTCATTTGAAGGCAATTTACGTTCAACATAAAAAAGTTGACTGGCAGCTATAAAAAAGATTGAAAGGTGTATTTTAAAATGTAAAGAAGCAGTAAATGAGTCCCGATTTGTAAAAGTTATTACAAAGCAACTTATTTTTTTTCCACAAAAACGCTTTCTGCAAAATTCTCGTGTGACAAATATTATTCCTTTTCAAACACTTTTGAGAACACAAATTTCGGTTTCCCGTCCCAACCCAATTTCTTTTCCCCTTCTCATACATACTCTACGTACAACACCCCCCCCCCCTTAAGAATAGCCCTCTTGCCCAGCGGGATAGTAATTTATTATTCTCTCCCCTACAAACAGGGCAGCGGCTAGCTCGTGCAATGACCCAGATGGCACACTATTACGGCGGAGAATTTTCACAGAAATGTAGACTCGATAGTTTTACTTATCGTTAATTTATTTTTCATCAAATAGTTTTTCCTTTTTATTGAAAAATCAGTAAATACTTTGAGAATGTATCTCCCGTTTACGAAATTCGTTTATCTTAATTAGCAAATATTTTACGGCTGTTCAAACACAAAAAACCTGTTTTTCCCAACTTTAATTGAATATTAAAAATATTAATAGAATTGATTTCAAAATTTTAGAAACTAAATAATCTGTATCGCATTAATATCTTGGCAAGGAAAAAAAACTGATTTAAAATAACAAAAATTGTAGACGTGGGACGAGAAAATACGCTTCCCGTAGGTTAACATGGGAAGTCTCAGTTTCGTTTTCTACCAGCGTATGTCGCCTTAAAGAAGGGGAGGAAATAACTCCCAGCTAACATAAATAGTTTCGGATCAGCGTTTGAGCACTGTAAAGTTGTTTTTTTTAACAACCACGGTTTCCGCCAACGTCGCGTATGTGCGCGTTTCTGCTCTTACATTATCCCTATGGGAGCTGGACTTCTTCACGCGATTGATATTTATATTCTTTGGACTCATTCCTAATAGCCTCAACAGATAAGAATAGCCAATCACTGGCCGCACTATCGGCGCCGTCATTCCGAAAGAAAGGGGAAAAAAAAAATCAAAGAAAGAAAACTGGGAAAGCGAGAGGGGAAAAGGAATAAAAGGCTGAAAATAGGAGGGGAAACTGTATTTAAAGAAAAAAATAGGAAAAAAGGAGCCAATTGAAAAAAAAAAAAGGAAAAACAGGAAAAAAAGAAGCACTGCGGTCCCTGGGCCTATGTCAACTTACTGTATTTTCCTGCCTATTATTTGCAGTGCAGTATAATCCGCATGAGGAATAAAAATATTAAGTTAAATACCGTAATTTATGGAAGAAACCCCGCGGCGATTACGTGTTTAAAACTTTAAAAAGTTTAAGAGCGGCGTTTACCAATTTTTTTTTTTAACATAATCTGCTTGTTTACTATAAAAATTGGTAAATGTTTCCCAATTATGATAACAGATGGTGCCACTATTCAATCTTCGGTACTCCAGCTGGATTGATAATACCATAAGGAGTTAGAGGGACTAACTCCGTGTATTTACTGTTCCATTCCGCTAAGGCACCATAATGACGTCATTATTCACAGCGCATCAGTGTTCACATGCAAAATAGGACACTGCGTGGCACTCCAACTCCACTCCGTACGAAAGTGGAAGATAACTGCTTTGATCCAGTTAACCACATGGGCGATATATATATATTGCATGCATGCATTTTCTTTTATCACGTGTTTCACGTTGCAACTCGCTTCTTTAGTCTTAGACAGCGCTTCCAATTTTTTTCTGTTTCTTTATTTTAACTTTTCTTAAGTTTGTTATTTATTTCTTTTGAATATGTCTCCAAAGCGACACATGAGTTATACCGCTGCTTTTAAAAAGCTGCAAGCAGTGGAGAGAGCAGAAAGTATCGGAAATCACGCAGCAGCAAGAGAATTAGGAGTTGACGAAAGATGTATTCGTCGATGGCGGTCCGAGAAGGAAGAACTTCAGAGCATGCCGAAAGCAAAGCGGGCCAGGAGAAGTGGTGTTGTGCGCTGGCCTGAACTCGAAGCGGTGTTGTTCCGATGGGTTGAGGGACAGAGGGAGAAAGGGCTTCCCATTTCAACCATAACTATTCGTTTACAAGCTCGGAAGATTGCCTTGAACATGGGAATTGCAGACTTCAACGGCAATCCAAACTGGTGTCATAGGTAAAATTTTTTATTTGGGAATACCTTATTCCCCCGTACATGATATATATTTCGGTTACACACATAACCATCTTCAGTCGTTTCTGGAACCCTCACTAATGGCGGCTTCCTTTTATATCTCTTCGTTCTTCTTCTTGAAAGTTCGATGAATGACGTCATCCCATGATTGGTCGATTGTATGAAGCGCATCGTTGATACTGCCAACTGTCGTCATTATTTCTAAGCTCTCACGAATGTAGGCATATATACTATTTTTAAAGTAGGCTATTTTTTAAATATTTTTAAAATCAATGGTAATGGGCTCTTTCAAAGCATAACGGGCCAGAGCGGTACTTTGTTTCTGGAGGTTAATGTCTTGAAAATGTTCGTCGAAAACGAACATTTTCAAGACATTAACCTCCAGAAACAAAGTACCGCTCTGGCCCGTTATGCTTTGAAAGAGCCCATTACCATTGATTTTAAAAATACAGTAGAAGATCTTTATAATGCAAACCTCGAAACGCAAGGTTTTGCATTATATAGAATTTTGCGTTATATGGATCATTCACTTATATCATTAAACTTCCCTAGTAAACATATTAAAATATAGCTAGAACACATAAATATAATGCTTAAAACTTTTTTTAAATACAAATACTACTTTAAAAAACAAAAAAATGGAATTTATTTATTTACAGAAAAAATAAATAAATTGAAATTGCCAAAAGCATTAAAGTTTATTTGTTAAACAATATATTAATTTTGATTTGTTTTAGAATTTGCAATCTCTCAACAAATAACTTTTCTTGCAGCCTTTGAACAGGTAATAATTTTACTTTGGTTACGCAGTCTTGTGTTTCTAGGAATTTAAAATATTGATCTCTTATGGAAATTTCTTCAGATTCTGAAAGTTTTTCAACTTTCTCTCCAGCATTTGATTCTGTTTCAGAATTGCTTTCCTCTTGTTTTGAAACAGACGAAATTATTTCAGCACTGGTCAAATGATTAACAATTTGACTTATCATCCATTACCAAATATTCAAAATGTTTTCTTCATGCAGGTTTGCAAACTGAGTACTTTACATTTTGTGCACAATGCATTAGTTCAGCAGTTTTCATTTTAACTAAAGATGGCTTAAATCCAGTTCCAAAATTCAGTTTTAAAATAGTGTTACATTGAGAAAACTCCCCTACTTCTCATAGACTTTTTAAAAGTATTTTACTGTCAATATTGAGACATAAGCATATTGTCGGACAGGGGGCGGGGGCGTGTGCCAAACCCCCCCCCCCCAACTTTGTTTAGAAAACCATTCATTTTAAAACCTTTCTTCTTGCCAAACTTAAAGAAACATGGCTATTTTTACTTTAGAATATGCTATGTGCATTCTCCCACCCACACACACATGCACACACATAAAAAAAATAAAATAAAATAAAAAAACTTTTGGTGATACTATGCGTATGACTTAGGAAGCCAAGTAACCGCATACGATTTAATATAAAACAAATCAATTTACAAAGAGAAATATAACTAAATAAATAAACGTCTGTTTGGGAAGTCAATGGTAGAGGAGGGAGAAAAAGAGTGGTTCGGTAGTGGAGGGAAAAAGGGAGAGGTTCGTGGTTTATTAAAGTAAACATTCCTTCCTCTTGGACCCGGCGGGCCAGCTGTTATGCTGATAATGCATAATGCAAGCATGGGAGAATAATTGTTTATTTTAAGATTGGCATGTTGTGGGATTTATCTAATGTCTCAAAATTAATTCCCTAGGAAAGCAATTTTTAAAAAAAAAGCAGATTGTAGAAATTTCTTAATTGTGATTTTCTCTGTTTACATCCGCAGTGTTAATGCAGTTTATGGAGAATTGCGGTTTATAGAATTGCGGTATATCGATCTTCTACTGTATTAAAAAAATAGCCAACTTTAAAAATAGTATATATGCCTACATTCGTGAGAGCTTAGAAATAATGACGACAGATGGCAGTATCAACGATGCGCTTCATACAATCGACCAATCATGGGATGACGTCATTCATCGAACTTTCAAGAAGAAGAACGAAGAGATATAAAAGGAAGCCGCCATTAGTGAGGGTTCCAGAAACGACTGAAGATGGTTATGTGTGTAACCGAAATATATATCATGTACGGGGGAATAAGATATTCCCAAATAAAAAATTTTAACTAATTAATCCGCCGTATTAAATAATGTTTTATATGTTTTTATGGTGTCATAGGTTTATGACTCGAAAGAACCTATCTGTCCGCAACAAAACGACTGTCGGCCAAAAGCTTCCTGACGATTGGGAAGTACAGAAGAGATGTTTTCTGGACTTTGTACACAATTTGATCATGGAGAAGAAGATGAATGAGTTTCAAATCATCAACATGGATGAGGTACCCCTCACTTTTGACTGTCCGCCCAATCGCACGGTGAATAAAACCGCCGACAAAACAATCTCAATTTTGACAACTGGCCACGAGAAGACGTCGTTTACTTGTGTTCTCTCATGTGCTGCCAATGGGGAGAAATTAAAACCAGTAATAATTTTTAAACGGAAAACCATGACTCAGGAGAATTTCCCAAAAGATGTTTTGATCCGTTTTAATGAGAAAGGCTGGATGTGTGAGAGCCTGATGCTAGATTGGCTAAAGGAAGTATGGCGGAAACGAAAAGGAGGTTTTTTCCAGCCAAATGGAATCTTAATAATGGATGCTATGTTAGCTCACTTGCTTGATTCCGTTAAAAAGGTGCGAAAGTGCTGCTGCTTCTCTAGCAGTGATTCCAGGAGGGCTAACTAAGATCCTTCAGCCTCTGGACGTGAGTGTGAATAAATCCTTCAAAAGCCATGTACGTAAACACTGGGAGACGTGGATGGCCAGTGAAGATCACTCATTTACAAAACAGGAAAACTTAAAAGAGCTTCATATGAAGAAGTTGCTCGATGGGTTTCCAAGGAGTGGAAAGAAATAACCCCTGAGGTTATAAAATCTGGATTTTCGAAGGCCGGGGTCATCAGCAGTAATGAAAATAGAGCCGACGTTTATAACGATCAAGATGATGATGCCGATGCTACTGAATTAGATGAAGAAATTCTACAGTTATTTAATTCAGACTGCGAAACCAGCGACTTCGAAGAGTTTCAAATTTTAAGTGGATGCAACCCACTTATAAAAAGCGTGCCTAGTGGATGCGACCCACTTACAAAAAGCGTGCCTAGTGGATGCGACCCACTTATAAAAAGCATGCCTAGTGGATGCCAACCACTTAAAAAAACGTAGAGCACCAAGAGGAGAAGGGTTCGCGTGTTAGGACAAAACTCAAAGTTAAATAAATTCCTGCCCCTTATAAAGACCTCCTGAAATATTTGCTTACCTTTTTTTTCTTTCTTAAAAACGTAATTACATAACAGAAGTCAAATTAATATTTGAATAACTTTTGTCCACGTTTAAGCTATCACGCAATCGTTGCGTGTGTTCAAAACACAACCTTCTCGGCCGAGATTTTCGTCCGAAATGAAGTTTCTACCTTTCGCCGCTAGGCAGCGCTCCTCGGACGATCGCTGTATCCTCTCGCCTCGTTCCAGCGAATCGCGGACCTGTACGGAAGCTTCTCTGCTTCCGGCAATTCCCGTATAAATACGGCTGCTTCGGCGATGTCTTACGCTGCTGCAGAGCTGGATTAGCTTGTTTTTGCTTGTGCCATAAGAGGCAGGGTTAGCAAAAACCCGGGTTTTTGTACAAAAACCCAACCCACCCGGGTTTTTGTGGGCTTTTCTGGGTTTTTGTTATTTTTTGTATGTTTGTATATTTATACAATGTATCTGTTTACATATGCATGAGCATTAATTAATTGAATTTTTTCATATAAAAATCATTACTTAGAACAATAATGCAAATATGTGACAAACAAAACTGCAAATCTAAAAATTATTCTTTTATGTTATTTATTTTTGGTCATACATTTACTTAATGCCATTCAAATAGATGAATCCATTCCATAATGAATTTTTCTTATTACTATGGCATCAGTCTACTCAAAAATGTTTTATTTTGGGTTTGAGTTTATGTTTACATCTTTCATTATTAATAAAATTACTTTGCTTTGATATTTGATAAACAATATTTTTTGCTTCTAGCCAGTCATTACTACCATAAAAGTATTTTTTTCATGTGGTTATATTTATTGACAACATCATTTTGTAGTTTGTTTCGTTTTGAAATTTTCTTGAATTATCCAATCACAGACAATTACTGAGGCTGACCAATGTAAAGAATCTCAGACACTTCTTCAGTCTCTGCATTCTGTTCCATCTAGTTCTGTTTCCATTGAGAGATTTTCTCTAGATTTGGATTCATATGGTCTAAGCTGCAGAACAGACTAGGCTCAGAGCAGTGTGAAAAATTAGTAAAGATTTACAAATATTACCACAAAAATCAAAGTGAATGTGATTTTGATTGGTAAACTGTAAAAAAGATCAATTATAATTAATTTGAAATATATTTTTCATTCTACATTTTTAGTTTGTTTTCATTTAACTTTAATTGGGATTATTTTTAGACATTAAACACACATGTCATATTTTGCATAGTTTTTTACTAGATATTATCAACAGTTACTAGATATTATCAACAGTTTATTTTCATTATAATGTGGTATCAAAACTTATTTATAATAATCGCTGCATATTTGCTATAAAAAAAAATTAAATAAGCAAAAGAATAATAAAAACAGTATAGTAGCAAAAAGTAGTCTGTGTTTTCAAACTGAAAATTTCAGGGTTTTTTCTTTATATTTCTTAAAGGGAAAATATTATTAGTTATATATATATATATATATATATATATATATATATATATATATATATATATATATATATATATATATATATATATATATATATATATGTATATATAATTACATATTTCTTAATCAATAATGAATACAAGTAGTAATTGAAATATGATTAATAATTTTTTAATTCTTTCAAAGCAGAAAGAAAGCTTGTTTTCTGTGAAGGATCATGACTACCTCTGTCAAAAACACTGTTGTTATACTGTCTAGAAGTTTCAAAATTTTCAGTTAATGAAATTAATTTTAGAAAGGTAAACTTCATCTGATTAACATAAATATGACTTATTTTTATGTAATTTTGATAAGATAAACCACCTAGGTTTTGGGCTTAAAAGGTAAAGTGTATTTCTAAATACTATAGGTGGGATTTGCAGACTCAGAAATGATTTTAAACAAAAACCCAGGCGGGTTTTTGTTGGTGGACCCACCCAGAAAAACCCGTGTGGGTTTTTCTGGGCTGGGTCCACTTTGCCAACCCTGATAAGAGGAGTTAGTTAACGTGTAATGTGAAACCGGTCACTAAAAAAGTTGTTACTAAACTAATTTTTAATGCTTACACAATGTTTTTAATAGTCCAGTAATGAGAAATTTTTTTTAACTGCCCTGCTGTTTTTAATTTTGATATTTTGTGCCGAGTTACTTCAAGCAATGTAACATTCTGGAAGCAAGTAAATAAATGAAATTGTTTTTGAACTTTTTTTGTCTTCTATTGCTTATCACTCTGCAACACTGTACTCTGCTAAAAGTACAAGAAGTGTATTACAATTGTCACGCTAGTGACAACGGTTATGGGCGTTAGCAAGAGGAAATTTCTGCCCTATATAACCAATTCAAAAGGCAGTATGACTTTTAAAACCAGAGTAGATAAGCGAAGATAGAAACCTTTATAAAGACTGCCCATTAAAGGACTTTGTCGAATTTTTCGAGGGGGGGGGGGGGGCGTGAAGTTATTTTGTATAAGAAAAAGTTCAATCCTATCCTAGACAGTAATGGCGTTGGTGCAGCCTGTCATAGAAAAGCTTAACGCAACCAACTATGCCAATTGGGCTGAAGATGTTAAATATTTATTAATCGAAAAAAATGCCTGGGATTTCATTACTAAGAAAGAGCAATTGCCTGTTGTCAATGAAAAGACTGGAATCACAGCTAAAGATGTAAAGGATTACGAAGCCGGTGCAAGGTCGGCACGATCGACTATATATTTAAATGTCGAAAGCACATATCGCCGAATTATTGAAAAATGTGAAAGTGCAGCAGAAGCATGAGAAACACTAAAACAACACTATCAACCGGACAACCGTTCTTGCCATATGCATTTATTTTCCGAACTTTTAGCCTGCAAAATCCAAGACGATGAGGGAATCGATTTGTTTTCTTCCCGACTTTCCAGAATAAGTGAACAATTAAAGGGGATTAACCAACCTGTTCCAGAAGTATACTTAGCCTTCCAGTTAATTCGTTATTTACCAGGAGAATTTAATCCCATAGTACAATCTATACTTCGTTGGCCGGACGACCAATTTAAATACGACAACATTTTGCTGGAATTAATCGCGGAAGAAGCTCGCCTTAGATTACAGGAGAAGACAAACAAAGTGACTGGAATGTGGAAGTGCAGTATGCACACAAAAAGGTCATACAGTGCCGAAAGTGCAGGAAATTCGGCCATTTACAAAGCAACACTGCCAGAGCCACGTGAAGTCCAGGAAAGCAAGGATGGAGTCTCCTTTCCCCCAGACATCTAGACCTGTGTCATCAGACGGCCAGTGCAACTTCCGCACCACCAGACGAGACCAGAGTCCGGAAAAGTTTCCTAGACCAAGGTGCAGAGGTGCGTGTCAATCCACACCCAATTCCAGGGACAGTAAAAGGTCAGACAAATTTTCCCTTTTTTCTCAAGCAAGTTTCACTAACAGTAGTTGGTCAGAGAACGGCTGGGTTTTCGATTCAGCCGCTTCTCACCATTTTTGTAAGGATCGTTCTTTATTTTTAAACTTTCAACCTTTACAAGAGGAACTTTTTGTAGCCGTTAAAGATGTAACAATTTCTATAGAAGGTACCGGTACCGTTGAACTAAAATGTGGTCAACGAACTATTGAATTCACGAATGTATTATACTCTCCTCGCCTACAGCGTAATCTGATATCTGGCCCTCAATTAGATGTTAAAGGTGCCAAGTTTTCAGGTGGTGAGGGGGAGGTAAAGGTAACCTGCAACTCTGAAACCCTTTTTACGGCCGTGTTAGATAATGGTATTTATTACCTCTACCCTCGCATCCCTAATAAAACACCCAAAAAAGTTAGGTTTGAGGCATCCGTTACTCAAAAGGATGACATGTTAAAATGGCATAAATGATTAGCCCACATAAGTCCAACATTAATAGAAATTACAAGTAAAAACAATTGTGTTAGGGGTCTTCCTCAAGTTAGGAAGGGGGATTTCTTTTGAGAAACATGTAAGTTGTATAAGCAGAAAAGGGTATCTTTTAAACCATTAAACACCATTAGAGCCAAGCAGCCCTTAGAATTGCTAGTCATGGACGTGTGGGGTCCGACCAAAACTACTGGGAGAAGGGGTGAAAGATATTATTTTTCTATAATAGATGAATATTCTACAAAGGTAGCCGTATATCCCATTAAACATAAATCTGACGTATTTAATATTTTTAAACGACACGTAAGTCGTGCAGAGAGATTTTTAGATAAGAAAGTTAAAGCTCTCCGGTCGGATAATGGTTCAGAGTTTGATAATGAAAGTTTTAAACGTTTTTGCCAAGACAATGGCATCAAACATGAATTTACAAACACTTACACTCCCGAACAGAACAGGATTTCTGAACGCTTTAATCAGACTATAATTAGTGCAGTATGTACAATTTTAGATGAAAGTAAACTGAATCTCAATTTTTGGCAGGAAGCCGCCCTTTACTTTGCTTACACATGGAATCGTGTGTGTCATAAAAACCAAAGTAAAACTCCTTTAGAGATGTATGGTGGATATACGCCATCTGTAAAGCATTTAAAGCCTATCGGCACAACTGCATATGTAGGCGTCCCAAATCAACTCAGGAGTAAATTTGATGCTAAAGCAAAGAAGGGCATTTTAATCGGCTACGCATTTAAAACTAAAGGTTACAGAATCTGGCTTCCAAATGAAAATAAAATTGTAGAAACTATTAACATTTCCTTTAGAGAAGACTTTAGTGATCAAATGCGCAGTGGAGCGGTGATGGGCACAACACCCACATATAATTATACTTCTGACTCATGTTCCGATTCCGAACTTACTGATACCGACTACAGTGAGGATTCAGATGTAAGATCTGATAGCACTTTTGACGAGGAAACTGTACCTCAGTTCCCAGTGCATCAGCCATATGAATCTCCTGAGTCATCCTCATCAGAAGAGGAACCTAAATCTAGTCGAGATGTAATTAGTAGAACCCCACGGCGATCAGCAGTTTGGATCCGTAAAGTTGTTCCGAGACCAGATGGAAGTAGAACAGATATTTACTATTACGAAGATAAAAAGTCACAACAACTGCGTTCCTTAAGAGATGTAGAAAATTACTGCGACAAACATCACCTTGAATTTGAACCCATAATTTTTGATTTTAAAGGTTCAAATAAATATGAAGGTAAAGTACTAGGCCCCCAAGGTGGTTCAACCTCAAACACCAGCCCTAGCTGTGCTGAAAGTAACGCTAGTATATGACTAGCCTAAATAAAAATTCCAAAAACGTATAAGCAAGCTCAAAATTCCCCTCAATGGACTTTTTGGGAAAGAGCTATGCAAGATGAAATTAAAATGATGAGTGAAAGACAGGTGTGGACATTAACAAAACCACCTAAAGATGTTGAACCCCTCGGATGTAGATGGGTTTTCACAATTAAACGCAATGATTAAGGTGAAATAGCTAGATACAAGGCACGTCTAGTGGCATGTTATAAGCAAATAAAAAGTGAAATATACGAAGAAACGTTTTCCCTCGTGGTTAACTTTAGTGTGATTCATTTCTTCTTTTCTTTACTTATGTCATATGAAGGATGGTCCCACGTCCAGTGCGACATTAAATGTGCTTATCTATACGCTCCTCTAAAAGAAACCATATACATGACTCAGCCGGCCGGATTCCTTACAGAAGGAAAGGAGCAGTACTTGTGTAAATTAAATAGAGCTCTGTATGGTCTCCATCAGAGCAGGAGAGTCTGGTATTTTGAGCTGAACAAGGTTTTAACAGATATTGGTTTTAATAAATTTAAATGGTGCAATTGCATTTATATTTTTAAAAATAAAGTTGTTTTACTATTATACGTCGACGACATAGTTTTATTCGGAAAAACTGACAATTATATAAGCAAAGTTTTAACCCTTTTAAGTAACCATTTTGACCTCAAAATGCTAGGGAAAACTAAGAAGCTGCTAGGCGTCGAATTTGAAGGGGAGAGGGAATCGCTAAGAATCCACCAAATAGCGTACATTGAGGAGATGTGTACAAGGTTTCAGAAATTTAACTTCCCAATTTCCTCGTTATCTATCGCTAAAGGATCTGTGTACTCTAAAACGCAATCACCTCAATCCCAAAGTGAAAGCGGCGAAATGAAGCATTTTCCTTATCACAGCTTATTAGGTTGCCTTTTATTTTTAGCAAACCGTACTAGACCGGATATTGCCTACGCTACTAATATATTCAGTCAATTTCATAGCAATCCCGGATTCTCACACTGGAATGGTTTACTTAAGCTTTTAGGGTATGTCAGTTCAACGAAACACTTAAAATTAACTTTAAAATGTAAAAATACTCTTCTCATAGCATATACAGATGCCGATTTCGCCACAAATCGCGACGATAGGACGCCAATGGGGGGACAACTTATTTTTCTAGACAAGTCTCCAGTTATGTGGAGAACTTTTAAACACAAAAATGTCAGTCTATCGACCATGGAATTGGAGTTTATCTCGATGACTGAAGCTTCTAAGGAACTCCTATGGTTCGATAGAATTTTGGGAGAATGCTACGTACGCAAAATTTTAACTAGTCAAAAACAACAATCTTTCCTTTATGTGGATAACATTGCCACTATAGATTTTGTAAAATCTCCCATAGAAAATCATAGAACAAAGCATATCGACGTGAAGTTATTTTTCATAAGAGACTTATACTTTAAGGAAGTATTTGAAATTAAATATGTAAAAAGTAAAGACAATCTAGCAGATCCCTTTACCAAACCTCTCACCAAAAATGACCTGAAAAGTTTTCAGTGCAATATTTTTATTTAAGGTGCTTTTTTTGGAAACTATGTATTGTTTTAGCATAAAAATTGTTATGCCTGATGTTGACATTGAAAGGTATTTTTTTAACTTGTATTAGAATTCTCTTTTAAAGACGTACCTAAAAATTGTAATCTGTGTTTATACTATTCAAAAGTTTAAATTGCTAAAGCATCTGCGTTTATATAGTGTTTCATAAATTTAAGTAGCAACAGTGTTTATATTTTGAAATTTAAAAGTGTTCGCATTAATGTTTATACAAATGGTTTTGAGCTGTACAGCAAGTAAATTTTTTCTGAATTGAGGACTGAATGTTGTATGGAATCATGGGCCCATGTATGTGTTGTATGTGTGAAAATGTATGAAAGGATCTCAAGTGTATTCATGTTAATTTGCATAACGAAATTTCTGTAAAAGTGTAGTCGCGCTATTTAGCGTGGCGAGGTAACAGATAGAAATTAACTTTAATGAAGAAAAAACTGGTTTCGCTTTCAGGTACGTTATTGTATAAAATAAGAGAATGAGTTCAGTTGTGAACTCCAACTGTGAAAGAACAACAATGTAGTTAAAGTAAATAAAAAACTTTGTAAAAAACACACATAAGATGTTATAGGTAAGAGGATACGTACGTTTCAACCAAAAATTGTTTTGGCCTTCTTCAGTCCAAGCCCTTCGTTACAAGCAACACAGGGAACCGACTGTAAATGGTTCCCTGGTACTCGGTTCCCTGTGTTGCTTGCAACGAAGGGCTTGGACTGAAGAAGGCCAAAACAATTTTTGGTTGAAACGTACGTATCCTCTTACCTATAACATCTTATGTGTGTTTTTTACAAAGTTTTTTATTTACTTTATTGTTTAACACCAGTATTTTGAGTGTTTTTTCCGTTGTTTTGTTTATTTGAACAATGTAGTTATTTGTAACATCGTTTTTTTTTGTTTTGTTATTTCAATATCTTTGAAAAAAAATGCTTGAGAACTGTGAATGCTTATGTATAATCGTTTCTTGTATAAGCTGAGTCAGGGCAGAATTTCCTCTAAATCTAAATTTAAGATACTTTTTTTATTAATCTAGAAACTGAACGTTATAAGTGACAGGAGGGGGGGCATTGTTAGGACAAAACTCAAAGTTAAATAAATTCCTGCCCCTTATAAAGACCTCCTGAAATATTTGCTTACCTTTTTTTTCTTTCTTAAAAACGTAATTACATAACAGAAGTCAAATTAATATTTGAATAAATTTTGTCCACATTTAAGCTATTACACAATCGATCTTGGCGATTATGCAATCATTTGCGTGTGTTCAAAACACAACCTTCTCGGCCGAGATTTTCGTCCCAATGAAATTTCTACCTTTCGCTGCTAGGCGCCGCTCCTCGGATGATCACTGTATCCTTTCGCCTCGTTCCGGCGAATCGTGGACCTGTACGGAAGCTTCTCTGCTCTGCGCTTCCGGCAATTCCCGTATAAATACGGCTGCTTCAGCGATGTCTTACGCTGCTGCAGAGCTGGGTTAGCTTGTTTTTGCTTGTGCTGTAAGAGGAGTTAGTTAACGTGTAATGTGAAACCGGTGACTATAAAAGTTGTTACTAAACTAATTTTTAATGCTTACACAATGTTTTTAATAGTCCAGTAATGAGAAATTTTTTTTTTAACTGCCCTGCTGTTTTTAATTTTGATATTTTGTGCCGAGTTACTTCAAGCAATGTAACATTCTGGAAGCAAGTAAATAAATGAAATTGTTTTTGAACTTTTTTTGTCTTCTATTGCTTATCACTCTGCAACACTGCACTCTGCTAAAAGTACAAGAAGTGTATTAGAATTGTCACGCTTGTGACAACACTGCGTCCCACGCTCTGGATGGCTAAAAATGCCAACTGATGTCTCCTCAGATCAAAACAAGTTTCCTGTTGTTCATAAGTTAAAAAAAAAGGTATGTTTAAATTTAAAATTTTATTTAAATTGTTTAAGTTATATTTATTAAGTTATATTTATTAATGAAATCTCAATTTATTTTTAATTAAATTAGCGTTTTTTCTTATGAAGGATCGATGTAGAATTTACGTTGTTCTCATTAATTAAGTTCATCGCGAGTGCAGCGTTTACGCCATGTGCGGCATTTACAATAATTTTCTTACTTTTTAGCCGCATAATCGTGGGTGCGGCGTTTCTTCCATAAATTACGGTAGTTTATTTTCTAAACCTGGTCACCCTGCCCCACTCTAAACTTATCAAACAGTATATCAACTTGCCCCCCACCCACCCACCAGCAAAAAATCAGCTTGTCCCCCCAGAAAAAAATCCCTTCGGCACCTCTGTCCTTTATACAGCTATGTTTTTCATATCTGCTCTGAAGCATTCAAACAAAAACAGATTTTTTACTTGCATGTCTGGCTGATTCTCCCCTCCCCAAATGATTTTGTTGATAAGCCATCTTTGAGTGGTTAAAACAAACATTTTATTTCAGAACCATACGCACAATGAGATGCTTGCTATTTATTAATTCTATTCAGCTGGCCATTCGCAAGCTGCATATTTATGGATGGATTGTGAAAAAAAGTGCAGAGGAAAAATTTTTCAAGTTTCAAACTATACCATAATTACAAATAATAGTTTTAGCTCGACAATTAAAACAATATATTCTGAAACTGGGACTGCATTATGTGAAGATGTGTTATACAATTGCGTATGTTACACAATTTTTTTTTTTTTTCCAAACTGAGGATAGGCAAATCTAGCACAGTTACACTTCCACTATTCAGAATGCACTGCATGAACAGAACGAATTCAAACTGCATATACGTATAAAGGGGGACTCTTAGTTGCACCAACGTTTGGAGCACTTCTAAAGGCCATTTTGTTCATGTTCTACAAGCATGGGTGCATTACTTTTCAACCTATCCTCATAAAAATGATATAAAATATTTTGTTTAAAAAAATCTTAATAAGAAGATTGTATCTTTTCTAAATTGAATAATCAATGTAATGAATAATAGAAAATTTGGATAAAACATTCAAGACAGTTTTCAGTTTAAAATAAATGATGTTTATAAGATGATTACTTTGTCATAATAAAATAAAGTGTATTTACATAAATGTGTTACCTGCTTCGACCTGAGTTCAGTGGAAATATTCTTAGAGTTTTATCATAACTCCCAGCTACAAATTCTTTGCCAGTTGGAGAATAATCTACATCTAAAACTGTAGAAAGGGGGGGGGGCAAACAAAAGAATTAATAATTTTTGTGAGTTCAAATATTCATTAGGCAATCAAATAAGTTAATGTATTTATTAGCCCTACATGGCATCACTCACTAAAATAAGGCAGCCAAGAGAAGTTAGTACACTGTTTTAGAATAAATAAGTAACAATTAAAAAGAAATGTATCACACTAAAACTTTGACATTAGTTATAAGAACTCTTCCTCTAAAAAATGATAAGTGTGTGTGTATTATTTTACCTCTCATCCCAAACAAAGCAAGGCAGCTTAATCTTACTTTGTCCCCTTATTAGAGAGGAATAACTGATATATAAGAACTTCAAATAAACACTAAAATAACAACAATTATAATATGACAAAAAGAGCAATTACCATCTTACACATGTTTTACCCTTCAATCTACCTCCCAATATAGTTATTGATATTTTTGACGAACAAATATTATTTCAATGTAGCAATAATTAAGAGTGACATTCCTGGGCAATTTTATTTCTATACTATGATTTTTTCGAGGTGTGGCATTTCTTCCTCAGTGTGTGTGTTTCATTTTCCAATCTTTATTCATCTTTGAATTATGCAGTGTGACAGAGATTGAATCATTGCAATCTTAAAGCTTATAACATATATTATGCATTCATCAATTTTGCTTACTCTTCAGCAACTTGGCATTTTGATCTCAATCTTCAATTGAAAACACACTGCATCCAATGTGTTTCTCAAGTTTAGTCACTCCCATGGGCGCCAGCAGAATATTTTCCAAGCGGGGGGGGGGGGGGGGGGGGACTACTTCAATGGATGGTTACCATGTTGGAAAGAGCAAAAAAGCAAGAAAAAACACTCCATACAAAAATCCAGGGGGGCATTGCCCCCCCCTTGCCCTATGCTGCCAGCGCCCATAGTCACTCCCCTTTATAATGAAACATTTCAGCAAAAGCGAAGAATTAAATCACATATCTGCTAAATTTTTTGCTATATTCAAACATGATACAGCTCTTCAGAAAAAAAGGCTGAAAATTTCGCACAACGTTATAGTCTAAGAGCCAGCTTAAATCTGACAACACATTTTTTACGGTATCTGAAATTTCGTCCAGTGAGACTTCTATACCCAGTAAACAAGCAATGGGTACTAGCTAAGACCGGCTGCGGTAGGTTTGGGGTCCCTCAGGTGAGTCAGGTATGAAAATTAAGTAAATTTTTAAAGTATTTTACGGCATCTGCCGTTTTAATATGTTATAATATACCTCTAGAAAAATTGAAAAATAACTATGGCTGCTGATTTTAAAGGTTGCAACATCCTGTCAGCCACTTTTCAAAATTCGAAAAAAAAAATTTTTTAAAGTATTTTACGGCGTCTGCCATTTTAATATATTATTTATTGAACTATTTTAAGCTAATATTGAAAATGGCTGACATTTTTTCCGGTTGCAACTATCCGGTTTACAGCGAAACATTACCTGCAGTCTATGCTTAGAAAACATGTGGTAAAGTAAGAGTTATGCTTGACGCAATTTGCTTCCCATGTAGCACCACGTGCGCTGGATGACGTCATGCGGTTTTTCCCCCCCCCTGGGTGACCGTGAAAAACTTCGACACTTCGAGAACAGATTCGTAGATGAGCAGACCGATGCTGCTTGGGGCCCAAAAACGGCATTAGATTGAATCTGTTAATTATTTTGAACGTATAAATTGTATATAGGAATTATGTAAATAAATTATATGTGATTGTATTAGACCTGATTTGATTATTATTGGAAAACCACTGAACCACCTCACGAAAATATAATATTATTTTGGTAATATTTCAAAGAAATTTTTGCAAATGATTACTAAATTTTCAGCATCCAGAATAGATGTTATCTTTGATCAATATTGGTACCCTTCCATCAAAGACAACGAGCGGAGTCTTCGACATGAAGCATCACTAATTGATTACTCGATTTCTGGACCAGACCAAATCAGACCAAGTGACTTTACGAAAGAAATGCGAAATACCAAATTCAAGGAAGCTCTTATTGAATTTTTCACTGTACATTGGGCAGTGGATGATGTTGCGCCGTTTATTGGAAATAAACTGATCCACTTGAGTTTCAAAAATTGTTATTCATATAGATCCAATGACGGCAAAGTCGAGTCAAGTATCATCGAAGATTTGTGTTGTGAATCTCATGAAGAAGCAGGCGTTAAAATTGTTTTCCCATGCTTGTACCATTATTGATCAGTCTAATATTGTTATTAGAGGTTCAGATACTGATATTTTAATAATCATGCTGGGCAATATGGTTAACTTGAAAAATCCTTCTTCTCACATTTGGATGCTAACCGGGACAGGAAACAACGAAAGGTTTATTATCGTCAGCAAAATATATACACAACTTGGTCCACTTCTAGCTAAAAGCTTAATTGGCTTCCAAGCTTTCACTGGTTGTGATTTCAATCCAGCTTTTTATAATCAGGGCAAAAAAAAACCTTTCACGTTACTAAAAAATAACGTTGAATTTCAAGAAGCATTCGCTGCTTTCGGTGACATTGGCCTGACTGAGGATACCTTACGTGAACTGTTTAATGTTATATAGAAGTACACTTACAGTATGTACAATGCTAAAAAATCCAACGATGTTAATGATGGGAGATTTCAACTATTCGTTAATTCCTACAAGGCTATAATATGAACGAAAATTTTAATAAAACAGTCCGGAGCTTTGATGCAAGCTTGATCCCTCCGTGTAAACCTGAACTGTACCAACAAGTTTTAAGGACGCATTATATTTCCAGCATTTGGAAAAATGCTCATGCGAAAGAGCCCACATCACTGAATCCTCTTGAATATGGCTGGATGGAGATGGAAAACCGTTACGTATTTAAGTGGTTCGAAGGATACCAACTTCCTTGCTTTGTCAGCGACTTAATTCTAAATCCTGAGGGTAATGACAGCATTGTAACATTTATTGTAACAGCATTTTAATTATCATAAGCTTATTTAAAAATTTGTATTTTATTTTTACAGAATCTGACTTGGTGGCTGAAGATGACTTGTTACTTTCTAGAGATGATTCCGAAGATGAAAATTAATTATAACATATTTCATCATTATTTCATCATTATAGATTATTTCCAACAATAAATATATTCTGATATGAATAATGAATATATCTAATTAATGTTTGATTTTTTTTACATCTTTATAATAATTTAATATTTGTTACAGCCTCATAATGGACCTTTTTTTCCTTATTATGCACATTTTAAGTAGTAGATGTGTTCGTTTAATTGTATATTTATAAAATTTTTTACATTTACTAATATAATTTTAATGTTATATAAATTTTACGAATGTGAAAATTACAACTGACATACGTACGCACGGACATACATATGCACGGACTGCAGGTAATGTTTTGCTGTAAACCGGATAGTTACAACCGGAGAAAATGTCAGCCATTTTCAATATTAGCTTAAAATAGTTCAATAAATAATATATTAAAATGGCAGACGCCGTAAAATACTTAAAAATTTTTTTTTTTTTTTCGAATTTTGAAAAGTGGCTGCCAGGATGTTGCAACCTTTAAAATCAGCAGCCATAGTTATTTTTCAATTTTTCTAGAGGTATATTATAACATATTAAAACGGCAGATGCCGTAAAATACTTTAAAAATTTACTTAATTTTCATACCTGACTCACCTGAGGGACCCCAAACCTACCGCGGCCAGGCTTAGCTAGTACCCATTGCTTGTTTACTGGGTATGGAAGTCTCACTGGACGAAATTTCAGATACCGTAAAAAATGTGTTGTCAGATTTAAGCTGGCTCTTAGACTATTATCATTGCTAGAGAAACTAAGATCTATAACCATAACAAAATCACATGGCTTTTAAGAGATTCTTATAAATAAATGTAACACTTTATTATTTTAAAATGTGGAGATGTATCAAAACATCAGACTGGCTATGTAAACTAGTTATACAAATTTTAAATTTTAGTAACTAAATTTTAAGAATATATTTATAGAAGAAAATTACACAATAAGAAAACACATTTGGATTCTCAAACAAAATATGTTTAATTTCAAAGTTATAATTTCAAGATTGTTAAAGTTAATATACACATTTGAATTCAGTTAAAGCAACTTATATTAATTTTAAATTATAACTAAAATTTAAGACTATATTTCTAGTAGAAAATTAGGACACTTAAGATGAGAAGCTTTTTTAGCTGCAACAGTGCAGCAGAAGTTCTGTTGCACTTTTTAAGTGGAACAAAAATTGCAAAAAAAAAAAAAAAAAAAGTGTAAGGTTTTTTTAATTGTCCTAATGAAGCCATTTTAAAAAAAAAAGTCCGATGATATAATAATGCCCATTTCGAATATGTTTTCAGTCAGCAAAGACACCCCCACCCCTCATATACATGTCCAAAAATTTTAATGCATACGTGCATCGATCCCAGGAATGATAAAATTTAATACTGAAAAGGCAGAATTCCGCTATTAGGTGGAAAAGTAGCATGTCTGTATATTGAGAATAATTTTAATGCCATTAGATTAAAAATGTTAAAAATGGATAATAATAATTTATAACATACTTAATAGGGGGAAAAAGCATTAAAAAGTCTAGTTTTGAGACTACTGTATTACAAACTTTGGTGATAGCATTTACTGTGATAAAAGATAAGAGCATTTTTCCTTTTTTAGCACTGCTTCACCCAAAATTATAGTACTCTTTAACTAGAACATAACATTCTGTAATACAATATTTGTGAATTCTTTACAACCGAATAAGGATGAAATTCGAGCAGTGCTATTTTCGTCTACACTGGGGTGCTTTTAAATCTTTTTTATTATATAACTGCAATTGAATGCATATCTTTGTAGTTCTAATAAGATAAGCCCAATAGCAGAATTTTCTGAGTCAATCTACAGTACTGGCATCACTCACTAAAATTTATCTATGACACCAATGATGTTGGTCTAATCATACATAAAAATCAGAACTTTGTGCAAAAGGTTACACACACACACACAAAAAAAAAAAAAAAAAAAAAAGAAAGAAAGAAAGAAAAGAAAATGGGAATATTATACCTGCAAATTAGTTACAATAAGTATAACTTATTGTTTGTAGTGCACACTGAAAGCAGGTAGTTAAAAGATGGATTTATTAAAAGGTCACTTTCTGTTAAGAAAAAGGGTAATTTTCTCAACCCCCCACTGGATAGGATGCAAGAACTCAGTCACTCTCTTCTTGGACTACTTAGATTCTAAAAGGAAGCAACTTATGGTCCAAAATTATTTATTGTATTAATGAATTATTGCTAAACGAAGCACAAAGCATTTTCCCACCTTCGCCTTCTTTATATGACAGGGACTCTCAAATCCTCAGATATCTCACAATAATTATTACAACAATCTGAATTATAAATTTTAATAATACATGTTTAGTGTTTATTTAATTTATTATTGATTTTGCTTTTAAAAATTTTATACTTTTAAGAGTTTATTTGTTCTTTCCAATTGTTTATCTTATTGTATTTTCAAAATTTTGTAACTGTTAACTTTGGATTTCATTATATGCAGCTGAAAGTACCTGCTGTTTACAGGTTAGTATGTAATACAGATATCTAAAAAGCTTGAATTTTTATCAGCATTATAGGAGTACAAAGGGAATCAGCATAACGGCAAAAGTGTAAGAAGCATAGTTATAACTACTGTATTGTTAAAAGATACAGGTCAGAGTAACAAAGTGCTGAGTAAAATTGCAATGGAGAAAATATTTTATTTTCAAAATTAGCGTTTTATTCTAGTGAAAAGAGCTTTTACAGTCAAGATATCATTTTTCACTTGGAACTAAATTTTGTTTGATTCACTGTACATATTTTAATACAATTCATCAAAAAAAATTTGTACAATTTTCAGAAAATCTATTAAAAAAAAAAAATTATGAAATCTGTTTTTGTTGAATAGTGAACTAATATGTTGCTTTCAGATGCCTTAAAATGATCACCCCTCAAAATAATAACAATAAAAATGCAACACTTGCAAGGTATTAAAATTTATTCAATTTTTTTTTACTCCGACATTTATTGTTTCAGTTGTTGCTAATGTTATTAAATTTCATCATATTCTCTTGGTACATAATCTCTTGGCTGTTTTGGGGAATTCAAGGACAAACATTTACATAATTTTAACAAAATCTGAAAAATTAAGAAATATTTAAAACAATTTTGACATTTATAGTTAAAATTAACTTGTTATATAACATAGTTCGAAATTTCATTCTATTCCATTGACATTTTTCAGAAATGTAACAAGCATTTAATAAGTTTTCTCAAAATCTATAAAAAGTTTTGAAGTACTTTGATGCCTAAGTTTGAATTACCATGTATTATGATGCTAAATTTTATTTCTTCCACTTTAGTGGTTTATATGTGATGGACAAACAAATATTTATACATTTTGAAAAAATTTTGCAAAACTCTTATTAACTCAAATACAATACAATATTTTTATGTACCATACATATTACATATAACAAATATTATGTTTTACAAAATTAAGCAATATTCAGAAAAAAAAAGAAAAATTCCTACAATTGAAACTTTTATTTACGAAGAATTTAATGTAATTACTGAAATCAAAACGAAATCATATGAGGCTATACAAAAGAGCAGAACTAAATCTTTCAAATCAATTCTTTATGCCTTTTTTTGAAAGGTTACTTAGAAAGGACCTTTCTGATCACATTTCAAAACAGTAATTGCACATTTTGCAATATGATGAAAATTTAAACAATTAATAAACAAGCTAAATTTTGAGATTTCTCTTCCTCAAGCTAGTTGATTAATCTGCAAGTCTTAGCAGATTAATCAACTAGCTTGAGTGAATGACTATCTTGTGAGTCTGGAGATCAGGAAAACTCCCTGATAAGAGATAGAATTGTCTTTGGATGAATATAATCTGCAGGCCCATGGCAGGGTTTCTGCTATTGATAAAATAGTTAACTGACCTAAATAAAATGGTAAAAATACCTGCTGATGTATGATCTTTGTGAATTTGCAATGGAGTCTGGAGTTTTCTGATATCAAAGGAGTATAGACTATAAAAAAAACAAGAGTTATTAATTTTGCAATCAGAATGGTACATTAAATACATAGAATATAAACAAAGTGAAATCCTTAAAGATTAACGAGTTGCAAAAGTTTTGCCACATGCAGAATTTTGTCAAGTTAAAACAAATCATTATTAATTTTATGTGTGAGCAGATTGTAAAAAGAGGTATTTTTTTAAAATAGAAACAGCACAGAATGTACTATATGAACAGTTTCCATAATTTAAAGAGAACCAATTTTGAGGTTCATTTGTACTAGGCTATGTAGGTTTAACTGTAACCTGCACTGTCCTCTCAGTAGCGTAGGTTGAAGATGCATAGAACTGCCGGCAGCTTGATAATTATGTACAATGTAACTTTGTAACTGTTAATAAAAAATCTGATGTGTCCAACACATGACTTCCTTGCACATCTATTAAATAAAAATGTTTTCTATGCACTTCCTCTAAACTTATTTGTTTGAAAGAGATAAAATATCAATAATAGTAAGGTTTAGCGATTTCTAGCCAAATATTTCGATATCGCCAAGCTGAGTTCAATTTGAAAGATTTCCTTCTGACATTTTATTTGGCGATATTTCACCAAAAGCCGACAAACTTGAGATAGTTTGAGAGATTTTGGGGATAGCCACAGTAGTCATTGACCACAGACTTTCAATGAATTGAATGCATCCATACACCTTAATGTATTTAAAGTCATTTGGCTCACCCTATAAATAAATTCCCAGTCGATTGCTGTCAAAAAAGATATTGAAAACAGTTAGATATTATAATATAGTTCTAAATACAAAAGTTCAAAATTCTACAGGTTAAAGTTTTAGAGTTATACAAAATACGAAATAATTTTTGGCGCCAAATTTGGCGATATTTCGGCGAAACAGGTCAATGTCGACGACATTTGTCGAGATTTTAAGCATGGACCAACAATGACAGATTATTGCCAAATTGGCGATATTTCGCCAAAACTCGCCAAGAACGATGACAAATGGCGATACTTTAGGCATGGACCAAATGACTTACTATCGCCAAATTTGGCGACATTTCAGCAAAACTCGCCAAAGTCGAGGACAGTCGGCGAGATTTTGGGCATGTACCAAACAATCACTGTCTACAATTGTACTATATTGAAGATGTCTTAGACATTAAAGTACTGAAATTCTTTTCGGTGGTCCTGTAAATAAACTCTCCAGTAGATTGGAACCCAAAATCGAGATGCACAACTAGATGTTATAACAATCTTATATATGCAATTTCATAATAGTTTTTGAGATTTGAGGGTTAAATACGCACACACGTACACCAAAAGTCGCCAAGCTTGGCGACTTTTGGCGCAGTTCTTGAGGGAGGCACGTGACCGTGGTCGGACCATTATCTAACTTATGTGGTAGGACGGTATTGTGCTTGAAATGGATGAATGCCTCTAAAATTGCCATTGACCATAATGTATTTGAAATCTTTTGAGTGTTCCTGTAGCAGAACTATAAATGATAAAGACACTTTTTTAATGGAGAAATTCATTTTGTAACTCTTTACAGCACATATCACATCTGAGTCGTTTGAAATAGCCGAATACCTCTAAAAATTCTCTTCGGCCCATAGAGCGTAATGTATTTCGAATCTTTTAGGCGGTTCTGTACATAAACTATCCAGTCGAATGGAACCTAAAGGGGAGGTGCACAACTAGATCTTACAACAATCCTAAATATAAAGTTTCAACATTCTACGCTTAATAGTTTTTGAGATATGCGAGTTTAATGAATTTCGGCTCATTGAGCGTAATGCATTTCGAATGTTTTGGGCGGTCCTATAGATAAACTATCCAGTCGAATGGAACCAAAAGGGGAAGTGCACAACTAGATGTTACAACTATCCAAAATATGAAGTTTCGACATTCTACGCCTAATAGTTTTTGAGTTAGGCGAGTTTAATGAATTTCGGCCCATAGAGCGTAATGTATTTTGAATCTTTTGAGCGGTCCTGTACATAAACTATACATTCGATTGCGACCAAAAGGGGAGGTGCACAACTAGATCATAGAACAATCCTAAATATCAAATCTCAACATTCTACGACCAATAGTTTTTGAGATAGGGGAGTAACATACATACGTACGTACGTACGTACAGACGGCATGGAAAAACTGACCACAATAGACTCGTCGCTGGTCAAAATGAGTTGCAGACGCATTTATATGATCGTTCATGCTAGCCTATGATGAGATGCATCAAAAAAATTCTTAAAATTAAATTTAGAGGTAGTCAAAATCGGGTTTTTTTGTCGAAATTTGGCCCCCAAAATTTTTTGGGATCACATTACTTCCTTATACTACGTACAAGGAAGTAATAATATTAATGTTATAATGGATTGTAGTTCCTTAAACAAATTAAAGGAACATCTAACATAGTGTCAAGCATGGTAAATCACACTGATGATTTAAAGTTTACGTAAAAGCTGTGTAGTGTGCTCATGCACGCGGAACTTGGTGTTCAGTAACAACATAGAAAGAGAAAATGAAAATCTTCAAGCCACTGGGAGAAATGAATTTCTCCATTGTTAATGTAGCAGGCAGTTGGACAAAATGGCATCAGAAATTTATGAATTTCCTAATCACTTCCGAAAAGTTCGGCAAAGATGATGCGACAAAAATCGACATTCTCCTAAATCTTCTGGATGATGAGGGTGTTTCAATTTTTAACACCTTCAAATTTGAAGGAGATGATGGCAAGAAATTCGGCAAAGTAATTCAAAAGTTTGAAGAACATTGTGTTTCACGGAAAAATGTGGTGTTCGAGCAATACAAATTTTTCTCTTGCACACAGATGAAAGGTCAGTCTGTTTATGTGTACTTAACTCATCTAAAGAAGCTAGCTTCATCTTGTGAGTCTGGAGATCAGGAAAATTCCCTGATAAGAGATAGAATCGTCCTTGGCCTACATGATAAGTCTCTCCAGAAAAGACTTTTGAGGGAACCCCAGCTGTCACTGCAGAAAGCTAACAGAGTTTGTCTGAGCAGCCCAAATAAAGACTATCACTGATCCTACAGTGAAGTTTGACGTGGATGTAGCATAAGTTCAAAAAAGTAATCACCAAAAATCTTCTCGGGGAAATGCCGTCAACTAGTGGTGCAATTAATTGTGCTAAATGTGGAAGGACACATAAGAAAAGAGAATGTTCTGCTTACAATAAGCTGTGCAACTCGTGTAAAGGCAAGCATCATTTTGCAGCAATGTGTAAAAACTGAAAAACTAGTAATTTTAAGAGAGTTAATGAAATTGAAAATATAGAAAAAGATTTTGAAATGTATATAGATAGTATGTAAAAAATTAATTCCATTGATAAAATGTGGGTAAAGAAAATACAGGTTAGAAAACATGGGATTGAAATTGGGTTTAAACTTGACACAGGGGCAGAAACAAATGTGTTACCTTTGTCAGTTTATTAAAAAAATCTGGCGTGACTCCACTCGACTTTCTGAACACTTGCGATTAAGATCATTACCAAGCATTTAAATACATTTCAATCGATGAATAATTCAAACATATTGAAGCTCAATCGAATGCACCATTTAAACGCTTGTGAACTTTCAAGAATTTTTCCCCCATAGGCCATAATGTAAAAGAAATCTTTGTCGTAGCCCTGTAGGAAAATTATAAGTCCTATACATACCAAAGTCAATACTGGTCTTGCGATGGTGGTTTATAATATAACATATATACCCAATTTGAGCTCCATCAAATGCCCCATTTAGGAGCTATCGTGTTCACCAGTGGCGGCCCGTGGTCCAAACTGTTAGTGCAGCCGGAAGCATATGAGTCCCCCCCCCCCCTCCTCCGGACAGGAATGGAAAATCTTTGTTACTGAATTCGAAAGCTGACGGATTAAGCCCCCACCGAGGAAAAAAAAAAAAAGAAATTACATAAAAAAAATGTAAGAGATCCTATTTTACTTCCATAAAATGGACTTAAATTTTAACTAGCTGCTCTTATACTCAAAATTGCGTTAATCCGTGTCTGATCCGAACTTTCCTTAGAATTTTCTTTTGTAACGATAACTTGAGAAGAAAAGAAAAAAAAAAGAAAACTTATTTATTTTTTATAAGTCAAATCAATCCTCCTTTCTTTTAAACTTGCGAATCGGTCAGTAATGCCCTCATAAAAAGGTGTTGTTTTAATTCAGATATCAATAATTTTAAAAGCTCTTTAAAATTTCCCATGTTTAAAGAATTTTCTCGCTCGTCATGTCCTCTAAATGCCCGTTCTAGCTTACTTAAAAACAATACTGCTTTGATGGGTAATTGTCCATTCATAAGCGTCTATTCAGGCTTAAGAGTTTTCCGAACATATTCTCCTTACCCTCTCCCTCACTTCTCGAGCCAATCAGTTCGTCGAATTCACTAGTGCAGCAAAAGTCATAAAGCCTCTTTTCGGCTGAGTCTTAGCTAAAACACCCTATGCCATCCTAAGCCAGAGAAAGTGCTTACGTAGTCGTTACCATGGCAATGCTGCTGCCAATTTTCTTATCAGCGCTCTGGGCTGTACCAAAGATTTTCCCAATTGAATTGCGGGAAGATTAAAGTGCTTTTTTTCTGAATGAGCGATCCGGCCACAATATGGTTTTTTTTTTGTTTTTGTTTTTTGAGATTTTTTTAATTTACCGTAGGAATTCCAAAATTCTAATCTGAATTTAGGAAAATTAGTAAAATAAATTATTTTAAAGTATGTGCTGATAATTTCAAGTGCAGCCCGGCTGTACTTGATGTATCCCACGAGCCGCCACTGGTGTTCACTCACATACACACACACATACATACATACATCTCGTAAAAATAGCATGAATAAACTCAGAAGACCTCAAAACGTGTAAATACACCAAAATCTTGAAGTCAAATTTTTTCATGATTACAATACTTTCCTTACATGGTACATGTTCGGAAAGTAAAAATGTTTTGCAACTAGTAGAAAACTAGGTGAAACTAATGTAACATTAGTTTCATATGGTAATTTTAAGCTCAAACCTGAAGGTGGGTTGATTTTGAAATGTACTGCTAATAATAACATTGACATTCCATTAAGTTTTACTGTTGTAAATAAATGTATCCTCTACGACAGTCTTAGGTTTAAAAGCATGCCAGACACTTAATTTAATAAGAAAGATTAATCAGGTTGGTTTAATGTGTAAAAATTTTGTGATAAAGAATAATGCTGAAATATTTAAACGCTTGGGCAAATTTTCGGGAGATTCCTATCACATTGAATTAAAACCAAAGATAAAGCCGGTAATTGATCCTCCTAGGCGTATTTTCTTAGCACTTCGAAACTTTAGACAATTTAGAATCCCAAAGGCTCATTAGAAAAGTCAACAAATCCACAGACTGGGTCAGTAGTCTCGTAATAGTTGAAAAACCAAATGGGAGTTTACGAATTTGTTTAGATCCTAGAAATCTCAATAAAGCAAAAGAGAGAACATCATATTATCCCTACTGCAGAAGAATTAATTAGTACGTTAGAAGGAAAAGAGATGTTCTCTGTCCTCTATTTAAAAGATGGATTTTGGCAGGTGCCTTTAGATCATAGGTTCCCAACCTTTTTTGGACTGGTGCCCCCTTTTCTTGTGAATATTTCAATACTGCCCCCCTCCCACTCCAGAGAAACAAGAGCTTAAATAATGCATGGTGAAAACAAGAATTAAATTTAAAAAAAATTACTAATAGATAGAAATATTGTCGGAATTGAAACGCTACTGAATTTCTTCTACATTTAAAAAAGAGGAAAATAAAAGTTTTTCTTAACTGTTATAAGGACAGGCAGGGGTTTTGAAGGTACAAAGTAATAGATAATAAACTATTGCTTTCTAAATAAATAAATTGACAGTTTCAGAGAACAATCAAAACGCATACTTCATTATATTAAAAACTATTTTTTTTTAATTTATTTTTATTAAAATATTATCAACGTACTTTTTAAGTCGTTTTTAGACTATATTTTGTTAATCTTCTCATGCCCCTCCGCGCCATATCAACGCCCCCCTAATTTTCTCTGGGTCTTTTACCGCCCCCCTGAAAACCTCAAACGCCCACAAGGGGGCGTTATCGCCCACGTTGGGAACCTATGCTTTAGATGAACAAAGAACAGATTATGTACTTACAATATCCCATTTGGTAGATTTCAATTTTTACGAATGCCTTTTGGAATTGCTTCAGCTTCCAAAGTATTTCAAAAAAGAAATTTAAATTTGATGACATAGAAAATGCTCAAGTCTATTTTGATGATGTCATTGTTATAGGGAGAAATGAACAGGTGCATGATAAAAGCCTAACAAAAGTTTTGGATAGAGCAAAACAGTGTAACATAAAATTTAATCCACATAAATTTCAATTCAAAGTGTCCAAGATTAAATACGTAGGGCAAGTAATATCTAAAGAGGGAATAAAAGCTGAACCACAGCACATAAAAGCAATTTCCTACTGATAACCGGGGTGTTAGAAGGTTTCTCGGTATGATTAATTATGTAACTAAATTCACACCCAATGCATCTATTGTAACTTCTCCATTTAGAAACTTGATAAAAGATAATGTAGAGTTCAGTTGGTTTGCTGAGCATTAAAATGCTTTTAAACAAATAAAAAGTCTGTTGAGTTCCTCAGATATCCTAAAGGTTTTAGTAGCTCTAAGGAAGCTATTATACAATGTGATAGCTCAAAAGCTGGTTTGGGGGCTTGTCTTATTCAAGAGGGTCACTCAGAATCCCAAAGTCTCACTGAGACAGAGCAAAATTATGCTCAAATTGAGAAAGAAATGTTGGCAATCGTTTTAACTGTAAAAAAATATCATAATTTTATTTATGGAAAAAAAAATTATAATCCAAACTGATCATAAACCACTTACTAGCATTGCTAATAAACCAATGAGTAACATTTAAACAAGATTACAAAGAATGTTAATGAAACTACTAAAATATCAGTTCCGAAGAGGTTACAAACGAATCGGTTAGAGATCTGCTTTTTAAAGTAAAAAACGAAGTTGAAAAAATGGTTGCTTCAGAGAAAAGTAAAAACTTAAAATAGACACAAATTCTACCCTTTTTTCAAAAAATGTAAGAAAGCATTAATTAAAGTACTATTTTCTCTTTAGATAAGTTTTAAATTTCATTTTTTATAAGGAATATGTGTCAGAATTGTTTATATTACTATTATAGCAATTATCTTATAATAGTAAATAAAACCCTTTAGAGCAGCCACCCCCTCTGAGTGGCCAAATATTCTTGATATGGTGAGGTGGCCACTCAGAGAGGTTTCACTGTATTGAAATTCTTTTGGGTGGTCCTGTAAATGAACAATCCAGTAGATTGGAAACAAAAATCGAGATGCACAACTAGACATTACAAGAATCTTATATATGTAATTTCAACATTCTACAACCAATAGTTTTTGAGATTTGAGAGTTAAATACAAACACACGTAGACCAAAAGTCGTCGACTTTAGGATAATTCTTGAGGGAGGTACGTGACTGTGGCCAGAGCATTGCCTAACTATATGGTAGGGTGGTATTGTGCTTGAAATGGATGAATGTCCCTAAAATTGCCATTGACAATAATGCATTGGAAATCCTTTGAGTCTTTCCGTAGCAGAACTATGAAAGATAAAGACACTTTTTTAATGAAGAAATTCATTTTGTAACTCTTTACAGCATATATCACTTCTGAGTCGTTAGAAATAGCCCAATACCTCTAAAAAACGCTTTGATGAATTTCGGCCCATAGAGCGTAATGTATTTCGAATGTTTTGGGCAGTCCTGTAGATAAACTATCCAGTCGAATGGAACCAAAAGGGGAGGTGCACAACTAGATGTTACAAATATCAAAAATATGAAGTTTGGACATTCTACGCCTAATAGCTTTTGAGTTAGGCGAGTTTAATGAATATCGGCCCATAGAGCGTAATGTATTTCGAATATTTTGGGCGGTCCTGTCCATTTGAAATAGCCTAATACCTCTAAAATACGCTTTAATGAATTTTGGCCCATCAAGCATAACGTATTTAGAATCTTTTGGGCGGCCCTGTAGATAAACTATCAAGTCAAATGGGACTGAAAGGGGAGGTGCACGATTAGCTGTTACAACAATCCAAAAATTTCAACATTCTACGTCTAGTAGTTTTTGAGATATGCGAGTTTAATGAATTTCGGCCCATAGAGTGTAATGTATTTTGAATCTTTTGGGCAGTCCTGTAGATAAACTATCCAATCGATTCGAACCAAAAGGGGAGGTGCACAACTACATGTTACAACAATCCTAATTATAAGGTTTCAACATTCTACGACCAATAGTTTTTGAGATATGCGAGTTACATACACAGGGATGTTAACTCCAACACTCGATTTGGGAGCACCCCGGGAGCAGAAAAAATTTCATTTGGGAGCACCTCGGGAGCAGAAAAATTCCATTTGGGAGCACCTCGGGAGCACAAAAAAATAGTTTCCGAGAGGAAAACTAAGATTCGAGATCAGAATTAACATGATTTTGGAGCATAAAATTGAAGATTTAGGAACACAATAAATGCATACAAGAAAAGCAAAGTTTGCAAGCAAACACCATTTGCTAAAAGCAAAACACTATTTGAAAGCACTTTAGGAAAGCTGTGGAAAAAAAAGGGTGTATACAGGCTATGCTATCAGCAACAACAAAAACAATACATATCAGGAGTCAGCAACCTTTCTGTGGTTAAGTCATTTTTTTCCTACTAAAGAACCATGAGTATGATTTGTATGCAGCTTGCGAGCCACAGGTTGCCAATCCCTGTCCCTTTTTTTTTCGTTTTCAGAATCATTTAGGGAATCTTCCTCTCGAAAAAGAGAGCACAAATAAAATGAAAACTAAATTTTAAAACAAAAGCTTCTATCTCATTCTTTGGTTCTATTACAAATCACAAGTAGTACTAAATGGAGATTTTTGAAAATCTAAATATTATACCTCTTATACAACAACACGTAATTGGCAAGCAGTATCGAAAACAAAATAAATTTGATGGTTAGAATAATTAAATGTGTGTACTTTTAATAGCATATGCTTTTGTATCAGTAATTTAACCTCATCTAATATTTACATATTCATCTACAATACTTGAACACAATATACAAAGCAAATGTAAACAAAAAATATTTAATGACTGTTGAGAGAAATTAAGAATTATGGTAAGTTAAAAATTAAGATTATGAGAAATTAATAATGAGATTACAAATTAAGTATCATAAGTTATCTAGTTTTCTATTTATTCTTTTTTTTTTTTTTTTTTATTAAATTCTTCTTGAGCTTTTTCATTTTCTTCTAATAGTTTTAATGTTTTTGCAAGTCTATCCTTCCCTTCCGTTAATAGAATCTGTCCACTTTCTATAACAGCCAGTGGCGGCTCGTGACCTGCTTCAGTGGTGGGGCCCGAAAAAAATAGTGCCAGTTCAAATCGGGAAAATACATATACATAGAGCTCTGGCGGATCGTTACCCATTTCAGAGGAGGGGGCTTTTTTTTTTTTTTTTTATAAGCTCGAAAAGGTAAAACATATGAATTGCTTTTGTAAACAGTGTGAATACATAAAAACTTTTCGAATAACAAGTTATGAAAGGCGTATTGATTTCTCCTTTAAGTTTTGATTTAAAGACAGCAGATTTATTTTGCACCAAAAAAACATTTTCCTCCATTTTTCTTTCTCAAAAAGGTACAATATCAATTTAAAAAACAAAACAAAAAAACAAGGCATGTCTACATGTTGAAAAACGAATTGGTCCATAATGTTTCATCTCCAAATAGCAAATCGTGCCCCTTCATAAACAAAAAACGGTGCCCGTTGCGATGATTACCGTAATTTATGAAAGAAACGCCGCACCCACGAAAATGAGCTTAGTTAGGTAGAAAATCGTCAAAAACGCCGCAGCCGCGATCGTTGGTGTGTGTGTGTGTGGGGGGGGGGGTGATCGTGGTCAGAAGTCAATGCCAGATAAAATTCAATGTTTTCTAAAATAATTTCTTAATTAACAAAAAATAAATAAATAAAAAATATGTTTCATTACTTATTAGACCTAATTTATTACAAAAGCTATTAAGTTGATCGGATATATTTCGGTAGAAATTGGATAAACGGTAAAAAAATCTCCATTTTTCTCCCCCTTCCCATAGAGTGTTTTAAAGTATTTGCCACTATTTTACGAAGCTTGCGATTTCTATTTTCAAATAATCTGATATCAATGTTTATATTCACAAAGGTGAATTTATAGAAATAAAAAAAATAACTTCTAAAAAACTTCTTGCATCCGCACAAAGTTCGGACAGACTACCAGGTGCCATTAAAATGAAAACAGCAATCGATGTGTGAGAAGAGTCTCCAGTTAAAAGTAAACATCCCCCCCCCCCCCCCCCCCCCCGCGGATGGCCAGCTGTTAATTACGTAATGAGCTTGCTTCAGCAAATTGTTGTTTTAAACTGAATGTTGTGTAACAACTCTTGATGGTATTTATTTATTATTTTTTATATTTATAACAATGGGATTTATTTTAAAAGCACTCAGCATTTCTTGAGCATACCAATTAGTTGGCAGTGTTTATTCCATAGAGTGCACAGGACGCAAAGCCGCACGGCAAAAAAAAAAAAAATCTTTCAGATTAACTTTATTTATTTATTTATTTTTTTTGAGGGGGGGGGGGGGGGAAGGGTTAAACTCTCACTGTGCGCAACATTGACTAATTTTGGCTGAAATTCAGTATTTTAAGAACAATAGAGGTTCATTTGAAAAACGGGTGCATTTAATAGAGGGTAGTGCACTTTTGCGGTATTTTACAGAACTTTAACCCTTCAAAATATATATTCAAAACTTCATTAAAATTTAATTATAGTTCTAAAATGTAGATGTAAAAGATTTACTTCTATTTTTTTTTTCTTTTTACTTAATTGAGGAGACATCGGTTGGATGTATGAAGCCATCCACTTCAGAGCACGGGACATGGACCCATCTTAGGGTGCTCTGACTTTCTCCAAAACTGGATCAAAGATCAAACCTCTTTTCTATGGGGGTAGGTTCGCATTCTGATTCGCTACGCTGTGATCTGTGCACGCTAAAGAGTACGTGTCGGTGGTGGTGCCATCTTTTGAGAAAATTATCACGAAACGAATTTTTCAATTTTTTGTTGAAGATCGGCTTAAAAAAATTAAAAATATTGTAAATGCCGCACCCGGTAGAAACGCCGCACTTACTATTTTTTAACTTTTAAACTCATAAACGCCGCGGCGTTTCTTCCATAAATTACGGTACTTGTTTGCCTATCTGGCCAGCCCTGATTGAGGTGACTAACAAAGCCCGACTGGTCCGATCCGGGGCGGGTAGAATGGCTTCGGAATGCAGCTTTCGTATGCAGTTTGAATCTTGCTTTACTGCTAACTAGCTTTCCATACACGCTTTAAAAGATAAATGAGCGTTGCAAAAATTTAACAAAGAGTCAAAATGACGTACTCGGCGCAGACCAGCTAAAAGCGCAGTTCGGCGCAATATTTGTGTTTCGGCGCACCCTGAAAGAGTCAAAATGACGTATTCGGTGCAGACCGGCGCAAAAATCGGCTAAAAGCGCAGTTCGGCGCAAGAATTTGTGTTTCGGCGCAGAATTAACATCCCTGCATACATGTGTACAGACGCATGGAAAAATTGGTCAAAATAGACTCGCCGCCAGTCAAAATGAGTTGCAAACACATTTATATGAATGTGCATGCTAGTGTACGATGACATGCATTCGAAAAAATTACTAAAAGTAAATTTAGAGATAGTCAAAATCAGTTTTTTGGCCGAAATTTGGCTCCCAAAACTTTTTGGGAGCCACTGCATTCTAAAACTCGGTAACTATCGTTACTGTTCGTAACATTGCGTCATCAACTTATTTTCTATAACCTGACACTATGCAAATTACGTTTATCTGTGTCAAAACCGTACTTCCACCGTCAACTACGTCAACGGACTTCAATTGCATATAAACTGCAATGTGTGATGAGACGACAAGCAGTCTGTTATACCGGCCAGGTGCCGTGGTTGTATTTTATATGTTTTATTTATACCAAATTGTGCTAATAAATTACTTTTATACTATGTGCTGGTCATAACTGTCTTCCACACACCCACTGCCTTTCTTTAATCTGCTAAGTGTCATATCCTGACATTTGGGTTATGGGCCCAGGAGCCCTAAGTGTGGGTTGACCAGCGTTTAATTAAAATTGGAAGCCTAACAAGTTTTAAGATGGTGGGCCTTTTTCCTTATCTTCAAATGGATAATTCAACAGAAAAGTTGTCAGCTGACAACTATTCAACGTAGGTCGAAGACGTAAAGGTGCTTCCGATGGACCGCAACTGCTGGCGTATAGTAGCAGGGACTGAAACAAAGCCTGGCGACACCGCAAGTGCAAAAGAAAAGAAAGACTTTGACTGCAGAACTGATCGGGCGTACAGCACCATATACCTCAACATTGAGAAAGAGTATAGAGCTCTTATTCCTGATATAGTTGACCCAAAAGATGCTTGTAATAAACTCTTAAATCACTTTCGTCCTGATTCTAGAGCCCGAATAATTGGACTGACTGATGAGTACTTCTCCTGTCGTATTGAACCGGATGAATCTATTGGACTGTATGCTGCGCATCTTAAAAGGATTGCTGTACAACTTACAGATGCTGGAAAACCGATAGCTGCATGGTATCAAGCCTTTCAACTGATCCGCTTTTTGCCGAGCCAGTACAATGGCGTTGTACAAGCGATTTATAGATGGGACGATAAAGAATTCAACTTTGACATGATCTTAAAAGAATTGATTGGTGAAGAAGCTAGATTACAGCAATCCCTTAAAGATCAGGATGCCCTTTCGACACAATCCGGACTAACCCCAACATTGAAGCTCAACACTTCAAAGCATAAGATTCAACGAAATAAATGCATAAAGTGTTATTGGTGAAGTCACACCGAAGCCACCTGCCAGAATCAAAGCTCGACGTCCAGCTCAAGGACACCCCAGGGAGAGACCAGCTATATTGTGGAAGCGTGCACAGGTGAGATAAACTCTAATACCTCTTGGATATTAGATTCCGCTGCAACGTCACATTTTTGTTGTAACAAAACTTTTTATTGTAACAAACCGATTTTAAGCCAGTTACAAATAATAGTGTTAAAGTTGCTATTAATGGTGTTACTTGTAATGTAGAGGGAATAGGGAAAGTAAAATTGGTCTTCCGTAATGGAAACAAATCTGAAATTATAAATTTAGTTAATGTATTCTATTCTCATAAATTACGGCGTAACTTATTAGCTTTATCATTAATAGATAAAGCAGGTGCATCATTTGTTGGCAAAAATAATACCATAACCGTTTACTCTAAGTATGGTAAAAAGCAATTTACAGCTAAAAATGTCAATGGCTTGTATTACATTAATCCCGAATATGTTACACATGCCAAAGAAACAACTTCTAATAAAAATGCAGACTGCAATTTTTCTAAAGTAAAATCTGAAAACCTAGAACTTTGGCATAATAGATTCTGCCACATTAACAGTAAAGATGTTGTTAAAACTAGTAACAATAGTAGCGTGAGAGGCATATCACCCTTGAAACACAAGGAGTTTAGTTGCGAGCCATGTAAACTAGCTAAAACACGCTGTGTGTCATTTAAAGCTATAGGGAAAATTAGGTCACGTAAACCTCTCAAATTAATTCACACGGACGTTTGTGGACCCCTCCCCGACATAGCAGTTGGCAGTTATCGCTACTTTTTATCAATAATTGATAATTATTCGCATAAAGTTACTACGTATCCTCTAAAAGAAAAAAGAGACGTTTTTAAATGTTTTACTAGCTACCAAAAACGTGTTGAGAGATTTCTAAATACTAAAATAATAAATGTGAGATTGGATAACGGGCTAGAGTTTTGTAATGCAGAATTTGAAAAATTCTTGGACGAACAAGGCATTAAATCGGAGCGCACAAATGCCTATACACCGGAGCAAAATCCAGTGGCGGAACGTTATAATTACACAGCTTTAGACACTATTAAAGCAATGTTAAAAGCCAGTAATCTTAGTAATGGTTTTTGGGCTGAAGCTTTACTCTGCCACTCATATATGTGGAATAGAACTTGTCACGGAAATAAAAACCAGACCCCCATAGAACTCTTTAGTAGCAATAAGCCGTCGGTCAAACATTTGAGAGCATTTGGAACCCCTGTATATTTGGGAGTACCCAGGCACCTCAGAAGAAAGTTTAACATGAGAGCCAAGAAAGGTATAATGGTGGGGTATGCTTTAGGAACCCGGGGATATCGAATCTGGATTCCGTCTGATCGAAAAATAATAGAAACTATTAATGTAACTTTTCAACGAGAACCCATTAATACTAAAACAGTATTGGACTCTAAAATTAAAACTAAAGCGTTATCGTATTACCCTTCAGACTCTGATTCCGAATCGGATGAAGAACATAAGGAGGAGGATGCAGAATCTGCTGAACCATCACAAATATCCCAAAGCGAGGATAAACCAGGACCCAATCTCGAAATTAAACCCCCAATAATTTGGATGAGGAAAGCAATTCCTAGAAAGGATGGTTCACGAATAGACATTTATTATGGAATTGAAGGTCATTCTAATGTTAGATTACGCTCCCACAACGATGCCGAAAATTTTTGTAAAGCCCATAATATAAAGTACGATAAAAGTATTTTTAATTTTAGCGGTAAAAATAACTAATCTGGAACTGTTAAAACTGGGGAATAACTGAACCAAATTAGCGCATGACTATATAAAACAAAAATACCCAATTCTTATGTTGAGGCGTTAAGAACTCCCCAAGCTGATAAATGGCTTTCAGCTATGCAAGATGAAATAAACATGATGAACAATCGTAATGTGTGGACTCTAATACCGAAACCCCCCAACGCCAAAGTAATTGGTAATCGTTGGGTGTACACGTTAAAGAAAAACGAGAACAAAGAAATTTTAAGGTTTAAAGCTCGTTTAGTAGCAAAAGGTTTCAGTCAAACTAAGGGAGTAAATTATGATGAAGTGTTTAGTCCAGTGGTAAACTTTGCAATCATTAGAATGTGTTTTGCTATTTTAGTATCTAAACAAAAATGGACACACTGTCAGTTGGATATTAAATGTGCATATTTATATGCTACAATAACTGAAAACATTTTAATGAATCAACCACAAGGTTTTGTAAATCCGGATAAACCGTACCATGTCTGTAAACTAAACAAAGCAATTTACGGCCTCCACCAGTCGGGCCGTGCGTGGTTTACAGAAATTGATAATACATTAGAAAAGTTAAAATTTTGCAAATTAAAGTGGGCAAATTGCGTTTATACATTCGGTAAAAATGCAGTCTTATTACTTTATGTAGATGACATTATAATATTTGGTAGAACTGATGCTTATGTTAATGAGGTAATAAATTGCCTTTCTAGTAAATTCGACATTAAAAACCTAGGTAAAATGAGGAAATTGCTTGGTGTAGAATTCGAAGAAAAGGAAGGGAAGTTATTAATACACCAAATTGATTACATCAATAAATTGTGCAAAATATTCGAAAAGTACAATTACCCTACAACTTCATTACCGATCACCGTAGGTACAATCCTATTAAAAACTCAATGCCCCAATACAAATGAAGAAACTGAAATAATGTCTAAATTACCATATCGCAACATATTAGGTTGTTTAGCTTTTGTAGCAAATAAAACTAGACCAGATATTTCATATTCGATAAATATTCTTTCTCAATTCCAGACTAGTCCAGGTTTGAATCACTGGAATACTTTATTAAAACTATTAGGTTATTTGAATCAAACTAAATTTTATAAGTTAAATTTATCTCAAACAACAAATTTGAATATAAATTGTTACAGCGATGCGGATTTTGCCAGAAACCGTGATGATTGTATTTCAGTAGGTGGGCTTATAACTTTCATTGATAATTCACCTATAATATGAAGAACGTTTAAGCAAAAATGTGTTAGTCTATACACTATGGAAGCAGAGTATATTTCTTTAACTGAAGCTGCGAAGGAGCGGTTATGGACTAAACGTATTTTAGATGAATTGTCAACCTTTAATATAATTAATACCGAAATCTCGGGCTATCTTTATTGTGACAATCAAGCAGCCATTAATATTTCAAAGTCTTCTACAGAAAATTCGCGCACAAAGCATATAGATATAAAATTTCATTTTCTTAAAAGCTTAGTGGTCGAAGACATGTTTCAAATGAAATATATTCAATCTAAATTAAACTATGCTGATTTATTTACTAAACCACAAACAAAAAATGGACTTAAAATATTTGTTGATAAAATATTTATTCAACCTTAGAGAAAAGTGAATCGAACTGATTCAACATGCCGGTGTGCATATTTTGTTATAATGTTTAAAGTTTTTTTACGTTAATGTAATGTTGACGCAATGTATTTTTATATTAAACGGTGAAAAAAAAAAAAAAATCAAATTTTCTTCATTTAAAGTTTGCCCGCACGCGAGAGACGGGCCATTAATAGGAAAAATAGCTATCGCTTGCCGCAATAAGTTCCCAATCTGAAATCTCGCATGCGTTCATAAACTCAGTGACTATTTTCAGTGCATTCTAAAACTCGGTAACTATCGTTACTGTTCGTAACATTGCGTCATCAACTTATTTTCTATAACCTGACACTATGCAAATTACGTTTATCTGTGTCAAAACCGTACTTCCACCGTCAACTATGCCAACGGACTTCAATTGCATATAAACTGCAATGTATGATGAGACGACAAGCAGTCTGTTATACCGGCCAGGTGCCGTGGTTGTTTTTCATATGTTTTATTTATACCAAATTGTGCTAATAAATTACTTTTTATACTATGTGCTGGTCATGACTGTCTTCCACACACCCACTGCCTTTCTTTAATCTGCTAAGTGTCATATCCTGACACCATACAAGGAAGTAAAAAACCTGAGCAAGCTTAAAGCAAAAATACTGAGATAGCTTAAAATAAGTGTCATGTTTGCACATATTTTAAGAAAAAAGAACTTGATATTTGCTTATATTTGAACACTCTCTGAAGAACATTTTATTTCTAAATAAATTTTCATTTTTTAAAATTAGTTATTTATTTTTAGCATTATATTTTGACAAGTGCCAAAGTTTCTAAATTCTTTTCACTTCATTAATTGTTTCTTGACCTTTTATCTAGAGCTAATTCTCTACAATTACATTTAAAGACTGTTGTTTCTGTGAGTAAATGCTCCAGCCACCCGCAACTTACAAGAAAATCTTAATCCTTATAGCTTTTGCTATTTGAATGACTTTTAACTAAAATTCTACTCAAAAGTACATGTTTTGACCAAACAATGCAACATGATGGTCAAGTCTTTGATTGAAAAGTTAAAATTGATCTTCCAAGGAGATTAGAAATAGTGATCTTTTAATAAACAAATAATTAGCATTTGCCTATAGAGAAAAATTATGAAGAAATAAATGGTCTTTATGAGGAGTGGTTTCTTTATAGAAGTGACCTTTCAGAGAGTTTTCATTGTATATCTAATCATATTTACATTTACAAAAATAATATAGTAAATAAAACAACTGATCTTACTTGTAGTCTTCATTTGCTGCTACGAAAACAAATGCTTCCATAGGATTCCAAGATATTGTATTGCTACATAATGCTAAAACCACCTAAATAAAAGACATACACACATTTTGCTTTTGTAGATTGATTAATAATGAAATATACCAATATTCCTAACATGAAATTTTTAACTAGGTTTTTCAACATTGAACTTTATAACAAGTACATCAACTAGTAAAATACGTTCGCTAATTTATCTATTTTATTATTATTATTATGTTCAAGCTATTAGATTAAAAAGAATAATAAAAGACTAATATTTGTCTTAATGCGAATCTATTGCATAAAATTGAAAGTTTGTTTGTCCGGAATCTCCTTCCACACCATTTGAACACTCAGCTTGAAATTTTGTATAGACATGTAAAATGGAACAGTAGAGGTCATAGGCTGCTTTTTAAAATTCTGAAAATCTACTTGCTCCCTTATTTTAAGATTTTTTTTGCAATTTTCAGGATAGAAAACTAATCAAATGTACGATTTGAACATATTAATAAACAGAGTTAACAAAGTTAAATTTATTTATTTATTACTTTCAGTAATTCAAGTGAAACTGATGTCAATCAGTGACGATAATAATGTAATTTAAAACAACAAAAGAAACCGTTGTTAGGTTAATAGGCTTAGACATAAAATTTGTGCCACCTGTGAAATAATAAAATTCCACAAAGTCTAATAAAAGTGTATCAGTGAATAACGCGGAATTATTTCTTTTGCTTTCAATAATGGAATGAATTCAAATTACACCTGTAAAGAAAATTTTCGTTTCCTACAGTGCGAAGAACAGGAACGCAGCTAGTGTCTCTATGAAAAGCCAACTCTAGATTTACTAGCAAATATCATACCTGATTGGTTAACTGGTATTAGAGATGTCTTTAAAGTGAAAAAATGGTAATAAATTAAATTTCAGATTTTCAAGAAAATACATTTCCTTTTATAATATACTAGCTGAAGTACCCATTCTTCGCACAGGGAGGAATGGACTTTTTGATATTACGATTTGTGGGGATTACTATTTATTGTAATAAAGAGATATAGCAAAATGGATATCGCTTTGTATTGTGTTCAATAACCATGCATACCGAATTTCAAGGCAATCGTTTGTACGGTGCAGAAGTCCATGTGGCGTAGCGCAATCTAGTGGCGAGTTTTAGCAAAATGGATACGGCGAAAATATTCTTCGCATTCAGATATCGATGTATACGAATTTTCATGACTATCAGCTGGACAGTCCTGAAGTTCATGTGTTGACGCGAGATCTAGTGGTAAGTTATAGGAAAATGGATAGCGCCAAACTCTTCCCCGTGTTCAAATATCTGTGTATACCTATTTCCATAGCGATCAGTTGCACAGTCAAGAAGTGATACACTGCAGCACGATCTAGTGGTTAATTAAAGTAAGGATTTGCTACAGTGCCATCAAGTGGCGAGTTATAGCAAACTGGATAATGCCAAAATATTCTCATTGTTCAAATAGCTATGTATACTGATTTTCATAGCGACCGTTTGAATGGTCAAGAATTTGGCCTGCTGCCGCGTCATCTAGTGGCGAGTTAAAATAATAATGCATTGCAGTGCCATCTAGTGGTGAGTAACATCAAAAGGAACACAGTTAGAATATATTCTTCGTGCTGAAATGTGTAAGTATAAGAAATTTTATGCCGGTCGGTCGAACAGTATAGAAGTTGATGCGTTGCAGCGCCATTTAGCGGCAAGTTACAGCAAAATGGATACTGAAAAATATTCTCCGTGTTCTAATATCCGCGTGTACCAAATTTCATCGAAATCGGTTAGACGATATTCGCATAGTAAACGGCTAAACGGAATAGAATTCGACGTTCTGCTACGCCACCTAGTGGCAAGTAAGAGGAAAACGGATAGCATAAAAAGCTTCTCAATGATAAAAGACTTAGGTGAACCAAATTTCATGGTGCAATGGTGCTGGAGTTTTTCAACCTCATACACACATACCAACATTCATTTTTATCTATAACCAGTGTCATTATATATCCCAGTCTCAAATAAAATCCAGTTTGAAATCTAAGCCTCGCCAAAGTGCCAACATACGCCATTTTGCAAGAGTTTTTTCAGGAAATCATTCGAAGCATTGACTTAGCAGCAATCAATATGGGAAATGGTTCGGCCGCCAAAAAGTAAAGGACACATTTATTTGAAAAGGGGAATCCCTTAATACAGCCGAATTTTTCTAAATTATCAACTATAACGTGTTTTATTCATCGTTACTCTGATGTACTAAATGAGAAGATTTCAATTTTCTGAAATTTGGCAGAATTCCCCCAACTTAAATCAATGTACTCAATTGGCGAGAATTCTGAAGATAGATCGCTTGAAATCCCTTAATAACTGCATTATTTCTTCACGGATCATTAAAATTTAACGCTGTATTCTAGTAAAACCTTTGCACTTGCTTTCAAAAATCTATTTCCTTAAGCTCTCAATAAATTGTGCCAAGCCGAAAACTGTGCAAACCGCTAGAACTCACTTTCTCAAAATCAGCATTTGAGCCATTTTATTTTTTCGCCAAACTAAAAAAATTACATATTAGCCTCGGAAATCTTCAATTCTTATTGTTTTGCGTATAAAACATTTCATTCCTGCTCTGATTTCCCATGCACATGATATTATAATAAAAAATTAATAATCTTACAAATATAAACTAACAAAAAAAAAATCATTATTATTCTTTTATTTTTACTTTTAGAATTTAAAACATCTTATTCGGCAAAATCGCCACACATGGCAACCACGATCCTTATTTCACACTTTTTTCACTACAGGGGTTACAATTACGGAAAGCTTTTTGCGTGGAGAACATAAAAAATCTCTTAAATTCCGGGAACGGGTGGACTTTCAAAGTTTTAAAGTGGACTATGATTTATTCTATATTATTTTACATATCTGTGCAAAATTTCAGGCCGATAGGTCCATTTTTGTGGATTTGTATACAACTCAAATCCACAAACAAACAAACAGAATTTCATTTTTATTTATAAGATTTGTGCAAAACTTTTAGCCAATTTGTCTAACAGTGGAAAATTATAAGATCTTCTGACATATATCTATATATTGTTGCAGAATACTCAGCTAGTTTCTGGGTTTGCTGTTCTAAAGACCAGTTGGTGTAGAAAGTTCTAGAAAAGAGTCCACTTGTTAGGATGGAACATAAACTTTATTGCTTCTAGGACTTCACCAAACAATCAGATGTACAAAATTCACAGGAAGTAATGGTCGATAGCTTGTTTAAAACAGTCCACTCAGTACCAAAGCTTTCACAAATGCTGTATTTCACACACAAAATAAAATACTTCCATAGGCAAAAATTCAGTGGAAACTTATGAGGGAAATCGTAAACAGTCCCTCGAGACTCAGCAATGAAGAATTTACACACAGCACTTATAAACAAGGCTTTTAAAATAAGCAGAAACACCGCTTCTATAGCAACAATACAAAGCCTTAACGGACACCTGCGCTCTATAGACTGTGGGACGAACATTAATATTCTTCAAGTTCGTTTACCATGCTTTGGGACTACGCAAACGCATGATTAAACTATTCTAAATGTTAAATTTTATCTTAAATCTTAATGTTCCCACGCTTAAAGGTGCACGTTTTATATAAAATAACAACTCTATCGCAAACTATATTTTTGTCTTGTTTGCAGCCATACATGGAATAGCCACCAGATGGCGTGTGCAAATTTTTTTACTAAATTAAATAAATAACATTGTAAACTCAAAATGCTAGTTTTTAATTCATTTCATGTCATTAAAATAATTAATACTATGTAAATATAGTAAAATCACACATCTTTATTTTATTTATACCGCATTTCTTTCTGCGTATCACTCCGCCGTTTGTTTGTGTACATTCGTTTGTTGACATCCCATCGTTCTTACGCTATAATAGTTACGCTATAATAGCTCGTTGAAATGGGTGCTACTGCCGCCCCATTTTGCTGCATTCATCTTTTCGAAGATATAAATGATGATCTAATTCTTTTATCGGACAAAAGCTTTGAAAAATTAAGACAGTGGGGGTTGTTTCTTGATGGCAAAGAAAAAGAAATATCTGAGCATTTAAATGCTTTAAAAGGTTTCAAGGACGATTAAAACTTCGGAAAATGGGCTGAAACGATGTAATTATCAATGTAATATTTATCGTAGGTGTTTGGAAATTTGTATTAATGCTCCAAGCCCACCTGAACATGGATGGATTATAAATGACTGCATTTCTGTTCAGTGGGGTAACTTGCCTATTGCAGCAGATTTCTTACTGAAACACATCTCATGTGCATGCCTTAAAACTGCATGTAGGTCAAAGAAATGTACTTGCAAGTTGAATAATTCAGCATGTTCAGAGTTTTGCTCTTATGAGAGTAACTGTTAAAACTCTAACAATGAAAGATGTGTTTTAGATTGTATTGATGATTTAAGCGATTGTTCAGAATAAATTAATGTAAGTTACGGAATGCAAAAGCGGGATTGCATTCCCTAATGTAAGTAATACTTTTTCGTACTATTTTTATTGATTTATGACAACTTGTAGCTAGTATTGCTTATGTAATAGTATTTTTTTATTTAAATTACTTTTTCCAATTTACATTTCATATTTCTCTGACATTCATGTTCGTTATTAATGCAAATAAAACGCATTTGCTGAAATTTGCTTTCTGTCCTATATTATTTGTTCCTAGAGTGTTATTGTTTTCCTGATATGTGCGGTAAAATGAAACGCTGTCAGGTGTTTACCTTCTGTCATTTTCTATTGAAAATAAATGCTATGAAGATTAATTTAAATGAAGAAAATAGCTGGTTGAAAGTGTACATTATATATATTTGTGTAGAAGCAAAGTTGTGGGGGAAAAAAAAGTAGTTTTTTTTTTTTATGTACACACCATGTGCCTATACTGAACTTGTGGTGGAGTACTTCCAACAAGACAGGACGAATATGATTTAATAAAGAAAAATATAGAAATACAGCATATGAATTTTATAAGTAACTAAAACATTATGTGCAACAATTATTTGAAAAAAAAAACTCTACCTAGAGTGTAAAATTTATTTTTAGGTGTTTGAATTTAATTCATAGTTTAAAAATCTTTAGAAAAGTTTCTTTTTATTTTTTTAATGCAAATAAATATGAAAAATGAAGAAGTGCATGTAAAATAAAAAAAATTACTAATTAAATATTCGGTATGCCGTAGAATCCCTGTTGGGCAACTAGTACTAATCAAAATATTTGTCACTTAGATTCAGTACTAGTGAAAATATAAAAATACTAGTGAAAATATAAAACAATAGTGAAAATAACAAAATAGTGAAAATATTATACTAGTGAAAATATAAAAATTTTAATATGTATATTTCAAGATCAATATTCTAAAAAAAAAAAAATTGGAAATTTTCAAAATTAAAACGTAGGACGTAGGACTTCGTAAGATGTCTGTTTACGTTCGTCTGCTCAACCGCCGGTCGAAATGTAAACAAACAGCGGAAGGTTACAATGGCCATTTATTGGTGATGAAATAAAACCGAAATGAAAATACGAACTGTATTTATTGGCATATTAATGCTTTTTTTGACATAATATGAAATAAAAAGAAGTATATTATTAGTTAGCAGCATTTTAAAAAAAATTAATGAGATTATCGATGCGCCATCTCGTGGAGATTTCTAAGATTAGTTGCAAATAGGACAGAAATATAGTTCCAGGTATATTTGACTTATTTTAAAACAATGTGCAAGATTAATTGTGGGAACATTGCAATTAATAATAAATTGCACCAAATAGAAGGTTTTAATAACAAATTTGTGCAGTCCCAAGTTATGGCAAATGGAATTTAAATTCCATGTGTTTATTGGGCGAGCGTCCCATGGTCTACTAATCAAGCAGAAGCAAGACTGGGCAACCAACGCTGCTTTTATAGATTATGATGAACACTGGGGAAGCTTCCAGAAATAACTATTCGAAGAATGTAGAACAGACTTGATTTTGATTACATAATAGAAAAATAATATAAGCCAATTATGCAAGTTAATGCAGGAAAACTAGCTTTACAAGCCCCATTGGAAAAATCACATCAAATGTCCAAAATGTCAACAGGTTTGGTGACATTTTTGGAAAATATCACCAAATTTGGTGCTTTTAAGTCACCAAAAGTAAGGTTAGCAAAGGCCTACAACCCATATTTCTCGAGATTTCTAGAAAACACTATATTAATCAATAGGGGGGAAACCCAAAACTCTATTTCTCACATTCTAGTTAACCGATTTTGATACAACAAAGTGCAAAATTTAAGTATTTGATGTGCAGAACACAAATTTTAAACTATTTTAAACCCCAGAACAGCAGGTTACGCTGAAAATTAGTAACAATATATAGATAATACCAAGTGGAAATAATGATGCCAAAGATTAGAATAAACTTTTTATTGAGATCACATTATATCAAGGAAAAAGTAGTTAGAATGAACACAGCATGCAGTGAAGTTTTAGCGAATTTATGAAAGCAGGAGAGAGTGAAACAGGTTTCTGTAGCAATACAAAATATGCATAAAAAGTGGTTCTGTGAGTTCCTGACTCAGCTTTTTGTTCTCAGGTCATGTAACTAAACATCCTAAAAGCTTCTAAAGATCTGCTATTGGACAGTATTTACAATGGTATACATATCACAATGATTCTGAATTGATATGAAAAAATTGTCTAAAATGAAGGAGTTTATTTATTTAATGTTTACTTTTGTTACCTTAGGAATAGCACAACTTTTCTTGTGAAACATCATGGATTTTAGAATTAAATTATTAAAAGAATGTATTTTAAAATGATTATGAGGAATAAAATGTGGTGTATCCGAAAATTGCTACAGAACAAGATATTAGATTTAATACACAGTATTTACTTTTCACTAGGCACTATATAGAGAGTGAAAGAGAGACACGATTTACAGAATCTTGGATAAATTAAACATAAGCCAAATGATTTTCTAAGAAAGGCACAACTTCTGAGAAATCATTTCATACAAATCCAAGTGGATATAACAGCCATTCTCATTTAGAGGGCACTTCAGTTTAGAGAAATGTGTTCTGTAAGCATCATAAAATACAACAAAAGTTGTAAGCAAAAGTATCAAAAGAAATCAAGTTGTCTTAATTACCCCCAAGGTGGTCGTAATTTGCCTAATTTTTTCAATTTAGTAATTATGACCACTTTCTTAAATCTTGAGTAGTGATGGGCAATCTAGTTCATTTTAGTGAACTAGTTCTGAACGAACTAGTTCACGCCATGAACTAGTTCTTCGAAATAGTTCATATGAACTATGGGGATTTAATAATGAACTATATAAACTACGTACTTCGTAATGAACTATCTAGTTCAAAATAAACTATCTAGTTCAAAATAAACTATCTAGTTCAAAATGAACTATCTAGTTCAAAATGAACTATCTAGTTCAAAATGAACTATGTAGTTCAAATGAACTATCTAGTTCCAAATGAACTATGTAGTTCAAAATAAACTAAGTAGTTCAATGAACTAGATAGTTCATTATGAACTATGCAATTTGGGATGAACTATATAGTTCATATTGAACTATGTAGTTCGTTATGAACTAATAGTTCTTGGTGAACTATCTAGTTCATTACCGGAAATAGTACAGAACTATTTCCGGTGGTCTCCGTATTGGAAATAGTTTAGATCAATTTCAGGTACGGAAATCACGCGCGGAGCATGGCTGATGCATGGTTTCTCTGATTTGTCGGGATCGGGAGAGCTTTTTTTTTGTATCGGAGTGTTTTTTGACGTAGCAGTGGCATACCCAGACATTCATTTTGAGGGTGCATATCGTCATTACCATAAGGAGCACTGTAGTACTAGGTAAAATCTAAAGAATATGCTAGGGGAAGTCTGAGGTTATCGGTAGGCTATCGGGTTTGTGAAAAATTTTATAACAAACTGAAATCTTTTAAACGAATTAAATTCTGAGGTGTTTGATAAATTAAGGTGACTCCCCCCCCCCCCTCACACACACACACACAACACAAAAAGGAAAAATGTTTATATGAGTCCATGGGGCTTGGGCCTCCTTAATAAATTGTGAGTTGGGGCTGAGCCCACCACAGTGGCGTACCCAGAGGGGGTGCAAAGGGACATATGTACCCCCCAAGATTTATTCTCAAATTAGAAATGATGAATGATGAGAGATATTTGAAATGGCGAGAGAAAAGATGAATTTTTTCATGCTCATCCCCTCCCCCCCCCCATATAACCAAGTAGAAAGAGAATGCATGATTCTAGCTAAAGGAATGCCTGAAAAAAGAATAGAAAGTCTGTAATCACTCTAAAAATGTGCTTTTGTGTTTATGGGTCCAGTGCTCAGCATTTGTAGACGGAGGAGAGAGAAGAGGGGTGCATTCCTATAGAATATCTATGGAAGATGCCCCCTCTCCAAACAGTAGTGATACTCTCTAATTCCGTATTCATAAACGGACAGACGTCAGGAAATATCGGTCAAACTATTTCTTTTACTCGAATTATTAAGTTCATGGCTATAAATTTGCTTATTTTTTTATTTAACTTTTTGATCCGAGAATGAGTAAAGCGAAACAGTAGTCACTTTTAAGTTATTTTAACTGTGGTGGAAAAAAAAAAAAAAAAAAATCCAAACGTCAATTTGAAGCAGGAATGTATACATTAAAAAAGTTTCAATTAGCAGTAATAAATTTTTGAACGCTGTAATATTTTACATCTTAAACAGACATTATCGAACATTTTTTTTTTTTTTTTTTTTGGGGGGGGGGGGCTTATTTTGAGTTTTCAAACACTTCAGATCTTAATTAATGTGAAAGATTTCAGTATGTTATAAAATCGATAGCTGTGATAAGGGGGAAGGAAAACTTGACCCCCACCCCAACCTACCCTTATATATAGGCACTCACAATATCATATTTTCCTGATTTTACCCAGTAATGCAGTACTTTTTTTCGTAGTAACGACAATATGCACCCCCAAATAGATATTCTGGGTACGCCACTGGCCCACAAAATAATTTACCATTAAATAAAAAAAAAACTAATTTAACCAAAGTAAAAATACTCAATTTATGAAACATTTCTTGTATTTTTAAAAAATTTCTACTTCCGATTTCGATCATGTTTTAGTATTCATTGTGACGCCACGTAATACATAATGCCATTATAATCTGCCCTCGCCAGATGCTAGTTAATTAAAATCAGAATATGAAATGCAAAGTTCAGATAAAATGAGCAGTCCCCAATCAAATGTGCAAAAAAGTTTTTTTTTTTTTTTTTCCCCTTTGGATTTTCTACTTCGGTTCCATTTTTGACTTATAACGTATTGGGAAGATACTAGCATGAATACAAACCTCACCATGGCACAGTGTGTATCTCACTGAAAATGGTAGACGGCCGAAGTGTGAAGGTCCCATGTTCGAGTCCCATCGCGCGGCTGTCGATCTAACGGCCTGGAATTTTCGTAGGTTTTCTCCAGATGTAACGTGAACACGCTTTTAGAACCCCTTAGAAAATCCACCTACCAAGGCACCCCCATCCTAGGCAGTTCGCCCCCCTGTAGAGTTGCCTTAACTACACAACCAAACCAAACTGACATGAATACTTACCCTTACATACGTGAAGAGTTCTATGGACCCTAAAATGAACTATCTAGTTCAAAACAAACTATCTAGTTCAATACGAACTATCTAGTTCAAAATGAACTAAATAGTTCAAAATGAACTAAGTAGTTCAATGAACTAGATAGTTCATTTGAACGAACTATAGTTCATTTAGTTGAACTATTTAGTTCTTTAGTTCATTGTAGTGAACTAGTTCAATGAACTAGTTCATTCATGAACTACCCATCACTAATCTTGAGCAAATAATTCTATTATGGAAACAAAATTTTTACTAGGTGTTCTTAAAAGGTCAAACTTTCTCCCTAATTAATCAAAATAATGTTCTTATAATTAGGAGTTTAAAATTCACAAAGTTGAAACTTGCAAATATGGTCATAAATACCCGCCCCTAACCCTATAAGCACTGAACATAGTACCTCCACTTTTTTTTAAGTTGGTAGCAATTAAATGAACACAAACACACAATTAAACATCTGAATGTACCATCAAAAACAGCTAAACAAATGTGACAGTGTTCTCTAATTAAATAATATTAGAATATGCAAAGTCAATGCACTTTCTTTACCTTTCTAACTGGATAAGCTTCTCTTATATCATATAAAATAATACTGCGATCATTACAGGTACCGCCAAGCAAATTAACCTAAAAACAAAAATTAATTATTAATCTAACAAATATGATGAATTTTTTTTTTTTTTTTTTTTTTTTTGTAAAAAAGACACATTTGTCATTTGTATTATATACTGGATATACCAAAAGCAGCTGCAAAATGGGAAAGAAAGGGATAAACATAAGAATACATTTTTAACATAATAAGAACACACATTTCGAAACTCGTGCGAGTTTTGAAAAATGTCACTTTCAAAAAATGAATTTAACAATGTTATTAAATAAAATAAAATGTTTACTATATTTGTTCAGTTTCTCTCGGCCTGGTAAATGTTTCTTATTCATGCAATGCATTCCTGGTAAATGTTTCTTAAGCTTCCAAAATTCAAGTGTTGGTAAAATCAGTCTTCAGATGTTTTTTCAGCAAGGCACTCCTTTTCCTCAAACACACAAAAAGCATTTTCTATATCTTTAAATAATTGTCCACGAGAATGAAAAACTTCTTCAAAGGACTGCCAAGTGGACAGCAGGGATTGTAGATATCATGATAATTAAGTGTCTGTTTATATATATATAGGGTTCATACTCATTTTTCAAAATGAAATTCCCCGAGTTTTCCAGGTGATTTTTCAAGAATTTCCAGGTTATCGCAAAAAAATAAACACAAGATAAAGACGAAATACTTTTTATTTATATGCCCCATTCTAAGGTAATAAAATTATGATAGCACTAATCAAAATTATACTCCCCCTCAATTATCGCATAATCAATTGATTACATTTATATCAAACATGGTTTTAAATTCCATTTCACCTATAAAATATCAGAAAATATGCAACAGCTTTACAGAAGTAAAAAAAAAAAAAAAATTTGGGACCACTTCACTGATTGATAGTTTCAAGATATGTTTTTTATACTATTGCCAGTACACAAGGCTATTGGTAAAAATTGCCATATTCTTTAGAACTAAGTAAAATCCACCAATCCTATGCATAAACAATGAAATACTTAACATTATAGGAACACACATTCTACATTGTATTCTAGCAAATATCAGCAGTTTGTATATACGTGATAATAATATTACACAATCTAACTTTGTGCACAGTACACAACACAAAGAATAGCCCCTCCAACTCAAATGAGAAAAGGGAGCCTATCACAAATGCTCAGAACTGCAGAGACAAAATTAAAAGCAAGTGTGCTATTCGTCCTAAGCAATCTTAAGTGATAGATGATTAATCTTGTATAATCCATTTCCAATTGCATGAGTGCTTCATTAGCGAACTAGTTGACCATTGAATAGGGTGAAAGCCATAAAAATAAAGAAGGGGGGGGGGTAAATTTTCTTAAAATTTCAGGGTTGAAGCTGGATTTTCCAGGTTTTTAAAGCAAAATTACATTTTTCCATGCGATTTCCCTGAGTTTTAAGAGCTAATTTTCAATTCCATAGCTGCCAACCTTGAAAATTGTAAAACCGGGAGGTTTTCGCACGTGATGCGTGGCACATGTACCTGATAGCTAACATAAATACACACAATTTAAATATATAGTAAGCACAACTTTATAAAAACTGAAATATGAATACCATATACACCTTTAAAATCAAATCAAATACAGATGTTTGCATATTAAATTGCCTGTTAACAATTAAGTTATTATTGAGATCTTCAAAAGCAGAACAAAAACAAGTTCTTTGGATGGATTAAAATAGTTCAGTTGAAATCACCTAATTAAACTGAAAGATTAACACTGAAAAGCAATAGAAAAAAATTAGAATTTCCACAAATTAAGTTTCTTTGAGAGATGACATTGTTGCTGTCTTAGCTTTCTTTAAAAATTGGTCATCAAAGTTTTCTTCGTAACATTTCCCTTTCCTTTGACACTTGGTGATTAACAATATCTCCAGAGCTACATTTGATAGAGATGATCTAAATTCTGTTCTGATTTTCCTCACTTGGCTGAACATTCTTTCGCATTCAGCGTTACTGTGAGGAATAGTCAGAATTGATAGGGTAGTATAGGAGAGCCAGGGATATTTTTCCTTGCCACAGCCATTCTGCATTTTTGATATCAAAGTCCACTGCTTATCGGCATGCTTCTCTTCCAGAATTTCACAAGAGAGATCCTCGACTTGGAAATCACAAAATTCCTTCAGTCAAAATTTTTTGGTCAACATGTTTTTTGGTTTTGCAGTGAGCAATAATATCTCCTCTTCCACAGTGGGAAATTTTAAAGTTCGCTGAACAGATTGAACAAAAGGCATATTCATCACCTTTTGACGATTTTAAAATGAACTTGAATTCTTTAGAGTATGCTTCTTTAAATCTTTGGCAATATTTCATATTAGACATAGTTCAAATCGAGCGATATCATAACACGTGGCAAGAACAGTAATTTATTTGCTTACGGCGACACTACACACCACGACTCGACTAGACAAACACAGCAAAAGCACAAGAGACGATCTTCACTTCACTTCAGACTGTATCGGTTGTTGCTTTCCATGGAGCACGACCGAACTGAACTACGCACGCTTGAGTCCCTGCTTGCTTAGCTAGCCTCATTGCTTAGCGCTACAAGCGTCCCCAATGCTATCCTTCCCTCTACCCCTACCCTGCATCACGTGTGTTAGTGGATTTGAGTCAGAAGAGATGGGCTTCGGTGACGCGACGAAAGTCACGTGATTTGTAGTTCCGGTTATACAAACTCCACACCAAAAGAGAGCTCCGGTGCCGTGCCTTGTTGGGAAGAAAAAATACATCGGAAATAAAAGGCTAAAAACCGGGAGGGTTGGCAGGTATGCAATTCCCTGAGTTTTCCCTGTTTTCCAGGTTTCCCTGAGGGCGTACGAACCCTTATCTGATATTTTCAATAAAAGTTATTAATCTTGCTGTTGATAAATATTTTTAAGCATGATATAAACACTATAGCATAAAATATTTATTTATTTTATTTAACAACATATTTTTATCAAATAGAAATAACAAACAGAAACTACCTTCTCAAAAATTAAATGCTGAGATGCAAAATGTAAGATTGAATCTAAAGTCTCAAGGCAATTTTATTTATTTAAATTAAAATATTTTTTACAGAAGTATATTTTTAATTTCAATTATAGTGTTGACTCTAGATTAATTTGGCAGGGCGCAGCGCCTGGCGGCTTTTTTGTTATCTTTTTAGCGCCCAGTGGCCCTTTTGTCGTCTTTTTAGCGCCGGGCGGCCCTATTTCTCTTCTTTCTGCTCCCTCCTGCTTTTACATTTTTATTATTATTAGTCAACAACCAACACTTTTTATTTCCTACATACCATTTGCGGCCCATCACGATAATACGTTAATTAAAACGGTTACGATGGAGTACAATAATCCCATCATAAAAATAGGTTCGATTGAAAACGGCCCTTTCACAAAAACCGTCTATGAAATCCGATCTTTCCCACAAATGTAATTTATTAAAATGCTTTTTTCAAATATTCTATTCTTTCAGATCGAAATACAGCTACTGCCCTTTTCTTTGTTTTCATTTGTGCAAGCCGAACAGCCGAGTAACCCAAAAAGGCCCCTCTTATATGTTTTGTTTTTGCTGACTCAAGCGAGAAGAAGCCCGATCGGCATTTCACTTAGGAGTTGGGGGAAGAAAATACGGTTGGGAAATTCAAAATTTTCTCAAGTTATCTAAAAATTTCTTATTCCATCTGTCAATCCTCAAATATCGGTGGCTACGTTTGATAAAAATGTAGTTGCGAATTATAAAACAATCATTATACCAGAGGTCGTCGCCAGCTGTATATAATTATTGCTCTTCTCGATGTCTTTAATAGTTTTGCAACACTAGCAAGTCCGTCCCCCCTCCCCTAAACGATTTGCTCTTTTTAATCGGCTTTCTTAGTACATATTATTCGTAATGTATAACAGTTATTTACTAATCATACATAATTACAGATGATAAAGAAAGAATGTCTTAGCAAAACGACGTTTTGCGATTCGAAAATTCCGCGGGATTTGATTGTTTGTTATGGCAAGCCTAGAGAAGGAATATCTTCTAAGGGGGGTGCCTTGGTTGGGTGACTTTTTAAGGAGTTCTAATGCAGTGTATTGACGCGTACATCTGGATGAAACCGACCAAAACTCCAGACCGACAGTCGCGCAGGCGGGGCCCGCCGAACGTGGGAACTTCAACACTTCAGCCATGTACCATGTTCAGTCGTGGCTTTATCTACTCAAATCCATCTGAAAATCGAGGGATTTGCGATGTTTTGCGAATACAGCAATTGAAACACATTATGCTTTTGCCAAAATCAGAGCATAATAATGATCTTTTGCTTTAGCAATGTAGCGCTAGGGTTATTGGCACCCGGTGCGGTCCTTCAGTTTGCCGCCCCATTCTTTCTAAGTTTCAGCATTCTGCCCCCCATTTCGGTCCTTTAGTTTTCCACTTTATTATTTCTATGTTTTTTATTTTTTATTTATTTATTTTTTTTTTTTTTTTTTTGCCGCCGGGGCGGATCCGCCCCCCCTCTTATTACGCCACAGTTTTAATTGCATAAAAGTGGAGTAAATGCAGAATTTAGTAAATCAGACTATTGACAAGATTTAGTATTCTAAATATTCATATTATACAGCTTCTGATTTTAAAATTCTCAACATTTTAATGAATGAAGAAAGGAAAAAAAAAAAGCAAAAGAAAGCTAGTTCTGGGAAAGGATGTCTTCAGAAAACAAATTGTGTCATAAGTTAACAGCTAGGTTATTCATAAAACAAACTGTCATCAATTTAAGCTTATTTTCAGTTGAAAAAAAAAAAGAAAAAGAATTCTGGAAGGTTTATTAATAAATAATTTGTTTAAGTACTTTTGGCACCAGGATGTTGATTATTTTAATTATATTAAGCTGATTAAAAGCATTTGATAGTTAAAATAAATATTGATTTGTACTTTTTTTATTTTAAAAAGATTAAAGCAAGGGTTAAGAACCCAAGGTTAAGAAAGAAAATTTAGTGTTTTTAAAGAGACCTTTTTAAGTATGTTACAAGAAATTAAAAATAAAGCTTTATGAAAAATAAATTATTGAAAATATTTTAAACTTTATTTCATACCTTTGGACAATTCTGTGAGTTAAAAAAAATATTAATTTTATACCTGCTAAAAAACTTACATGTAGTAATTGTTTTTATTTATTTTAAAGAAGTAGTACTTTTTAAAAAACTTATATTCACTTTTCATGAATGAGCAAGCATTAAATTAGAAGTGAAAGAGGACTAACAAATATATTTCAGTGATTTGATTTGATATGGTGTTGTACATTCCAACCATAGGATGTATTACAAAATTTGCAAGACTATGCCATTTTTTCAAGCAATCTTCTGTATTCTGAATTAAATTTCTCCTATTTCTGTAGTTATCAATTGATGGATGAATTAAATTGTTTGATGCAATTTTAATAATGTCTAATAGTAATAAGGGTAACTTTGAAAATCTTTACTTGGTACTCATTCAATAATTATTGCAAACAAAAGAATTTAAATAAAATTCTGATTTATATAATTAAATTTTATACATCCTGCATTGCAGAAATTTTATTATTTTTATTACATGCTAAACACATCTACCCTAATCCACTTACACTGACAGTCCTTTTCTGTTTAAAAGTTTGTACCAATATAGGTGAAATGTCATATATGAATGAGATCCAGTCATTGTGGTCCAGTAGAGATAGTGTGATAAAATGGAGGAACAAAAATTAACAGTCCCTCTGCCTTCCCCTACTGCCTAACAAATCATGTCTGGCTAAAAATTTCTGAAATCTTCTTCAATAAATGTACTATTCTTATAAATAATAAACATGTATGTAACGTAATTTTGAGAAAAAAAAATTAAGCAGAAAATTCAACATGTTAAAGTTTCGGGGATCAGATCGTTTCAAACCAGTTTCTATATGCTATCTACCTGTACATTCTCGTGGAACCCCAAAGTGCCCTTTTTGAGAACAGGGTGCCCCTATTGAAAATTTCCCCCCCGGCGGCCCTTTTTTTCTAGAGTCAACACTAAATTATTAAACAATTTCTATATCAAAATAAAAAGGTTTAATTTAAATTTTCAAATAGCAAATTTATTTTTATTTAAAGTATCTACAGGGTGGCCACTCTTTCTCAGAGAAAAAATTCAAGGACATTTAAGGACTTTCAAGGATATCCTGAAACGCACAATGAGCATACATATTTTTGAGAATTTGTCATTATTTCTATTTTCTTATAACCTAATTTAATCTCATGGTTTCATGAACACACACAGGGGTCGCACTGTCGATCGCCAACATCCCAAATTGCGATAATAAAATTAGTTTGGCGAAAGAAAATACTATTTGGCGAAACTTTAAAAAAAGCCAGCGCGACCCCTGAACACACATATATTGAAAATTCCTCAAAAACACTTAATACGATATTAGGCAAGTTGTAGTGTTTAGTTGATTAATTTTATTTTTTACCAACTATGCGAAAAATTCCAGAGCTGGGGATCGAACCCAGGACTGCCGCTTAACGTGCGGGTGCTCTACCACTGAGCGACTCTGGGACGATTCCCAGATGAAATTTCTCGCATTAGAACCGTTGGCATTTATCATCTTCTTCTGCAAACCACAGAAGGAACAGATGAAACAATTAATTCGCGACAACTCCGTTATGCCGTGGAAGTTATACATATTTTTAGAAAGTCATTCTAAAAATATGTACATTTAATACTATTTCATAATTGTTGAGAGACAGTGTAAATTGGTACTGTTTTAAGCAAATATTTTGATTTTGGCAAACACCATATTTTGATACCAGATATTACTTAGCACATTTTTGTATGTATTATTTGATTTAATATAGATTTTTAATGAGGAGGAAAGTATAAGTAAAAGGGAATTTGCATGTTTATGTAAAAATGATATTTCTTCTTTAATTCCAAAATAGCAGCTTTCATAAGTAGGAACAAAACTCATGCATTTTAGATGGACATGACTTAAATTCTTTTGGACATGACTTTAATTCTCTTTTCTTGACAAAAAAAGAATTCCTGTAAAATTTAAATTGAAGGGGGGGAGGGGAAGGAAACACATGCCTTTAAATACTCGCATGGAAATATGTATTCCATTAATTTTAATGTAATAAAATATAATCAACAAATTCAGAACAAGAAAACTATTTACAAACAAATTTCAGGATAATAAAAATTTCAACTACAATTATTCAACAATTGTGATTTTTCTTTTCCTCCAGGGTACGTGGTTTCATTATCGTAGGGGCTGGGAATAATCAATAACACAACATAATTTCAGCAATTGGATGGTAAAATTTAAGGATATTCCAGATTTCCTTTCAAAATTCAAGGATATTCCAGACATCCATTCAAAATTTAAGCACATTCCAGGCCTTGAACTTTTTTTTTGTAAATTCAAGGACGCGTTGTTATCACTTTCTTTTTAATGATTTTTGTTTACTGATGAATGTTTAGAAAGAATTCTGCTGGGAGTTCACAAAAAATTAAGTACTTCTTTAAAAATATAAGCAGTTTTAGTGAACTTAATGTAAAAAGTAAGAAACTTTTAAGCACTTTTTACAATGCTATGCACCTTGTGTTTACACGATTGTTGATGGAAAAGTATGGGGGAAAAAAGTACAAAATTAGCACAGTTCACTTGTGGTTAGTTTGGTGATTCTCCACCATAGTTTTACCTTCTCATCTCTGGTTTGTTTAGAAATTAATAACAATTTAAATCACTCATACACTTAACATGATAGGAGGACAATGATGAAAATATTTTAAGATTTACAGAACACTCATAATAGGGAATGCAATCCCGATCCCGCAAGAACGGGATCCTGTGGGATCCCGCACAAATATTTGCAGGACTAGTCCCGTGGGATAACGATCCTAATCCCGCGGGATTGATACCGAGAAAAAAAATTATTTTTTATTAAAATTTCACTCCGCTTTCCCAACCAATAGACCGAAAATTCCCAACCAATAGACCGAAAAATTGAATATTCATGTCTTTCATCTAATAATAAACAAATCCATAATTACAAATATTTTAATTTAAAGTTTTATTTTTTAAAATTATCTTCCAATGGGAGTCTGGAGCTAACATCTAAATCTAAACACGGTAATCTAAATTTTTTGAAAGATTCCCAATTCCAAGTGAACTGAATTATTTTTCATACTAATTTATCTGTTAGCAGACAATCATGAATTAATTATAAAAAGTTTTCATTTTAGTTATTAATTTTTTTAATTCACACTTTTAATTATTTTACTAAAATTAAATCTAGATTAGGAAATGATTCATGGGATTGGTTCGATTTTGTATGTTCTTTTTTCAGCAACTAAGAAAATAACGTAAGTATGTGAATGTATTTTTTTTTTTAAATTCCTCAATTTTAGAAACTAACATAACTAATACTAATATATTAAGACATAAGTTACTGTATTATTCTGAAAATCATGATTATAATTTTCATATTTCTGTTAAGTTATTGTATAAATTATCTCATAAGATTAATTATTATTATTAAAGTTAAGCTTCATAGTGCTTAAAATCTTACTTTTCTCTGTTTAATTGAAGCCCTAGCTAAATGAAATGTTAATCCCGCGGGATTGCGGGATCAATAAATCTCAATCCCGAAATCCCGCAAGACGAAAAACAGTGCGGGATTGCATTCCCTAACTCATAACCATGAAATTACAGATAACATGAAGTTTCACCTAAAAATTGGCTATTGAGAGATACAAAAAAAGAAATGAAATTTAATTATCAATTCCAAAGAAAATGTTTCACGCGACTTACATAGCATATAAAGAGTGTCATAAATTTAAAAAAAAAAAAAAAAACTGACAGACATATTTGAAAAATTAATAAAAAGAAAAGGTGATACTAAACATTTTATTTCCCTCTTTTTACTTTTTAAGAACACTAAAAATGCTGCAATAAACAATAAATAAATATACCTCTATTGGATTGAATTTAATAGACTTGACAGTATCGACACCCCATGTAAGAGATTTCAGAGGTTCAGAACGGGTGCTTTCCCAAATGTCAACTTTCTCACCACACGTAGCATACACAGGCTTTTTTCTGTGATGAGTAATGCCATTCAGGACAGTCTGAAAATAAATAAGATTTTAAGTACATCTACTTTCATTATTTTGCCAAGTATACTATTTTTAAAACCTGTCTTTAACTGAATCAAAAATGATGAAAGCATTTTTCTGTTAGACAGGTTAAATAAAAATACAGTCGAAACCGTTTAAGTGCGCATCACTTAAGTGAACCCCCTAAGTGCACAAGATATGAAAACCCTGAATTTCTCCCCTATGCATCTAATATTTTGTTAACCCGCATAAGTACACACCTCATAAGTGCATAAACCGCTACAGTGCACATTTTTCACATTAAAAAAAAGTTTTTATAATGGAATTTTGACCACATAAGTACACATACATTCAAAAACAATCCAAAAAGAAGGAAATTGCAGTTTATCTGAGAAATCTCGAGAGAACGCTCGGTAGTAATTTCTACCCTTCTATTTCAATCCTGATTCCCCCCAAAATCCACCCGCTCACAGCAGTGCCGCAGCTAATCCTAGCGCACACCATTTCCAAATGTGCGAAACTGAAAATAGCTTTTCTTCTGTTGCTCTGAAATTCACAAAATTATTCTGCAGAAAGCAAACATGGTGGTTCTATTTACATTTATACATTTATTTTACAATTGCCACAAACATTTAACATTTTAATATTACAAGGGGCATCTTTCAGCCCAAAACACAAAGGGGTTGTAACGGACACCGCCAAGAAAGTAAAAAGTTACTGGCAACCCCCAAAGAGAGGGAGAGTCCCTCTCGAGCAGCAGAGAGAAAAGGACGCTGAGAGGATGGGCTCCGAAAAAATTTTCCCTTGTGATACCGAAGGCGTTCGCTCGGTTATTGAAATTGTAAATATGTGTATTTTTGTGTCGTCTGTGTGTAAAATTCATCCATGTTAACCAAGAATATAAACTAAATAAAGTTAAGCAAATTACATGGTTGTGTGCGGCTGCCTTCCTTCAGCTTCTGAACGGGGCGATACGTTACAGACGATGAAAAATTGGAGGTTCCACCGAGATACCATGAATGCAAGGGTATCAAGGTCAGGTATGTTCTCCACCTTTTACCATAGCCAGGCCAAAGGGAAAAATTAAAAATTTCTATAAGAGTATCTTGTAGTTCTCACCCTGAGAATACAGGCTCTGTTGTTTTATAAATTGCATCCTGTATTGTATTATACATGCGGAATATTGCTTTTTAATAGCTCTAATGTTATTAAAAGTAACTTCTAACTATTAGAAGTGTATTAAGTCCATATACTCACCAGAGTATAATATTTTACTGTGAATTATTTTATTTATGTACACGCCAGTGTACGAGCATCGAATTTCTCATCCTGAGGAAAATAATTTTTATGGAATTAAAACTTTCGTCCTGAAAGTATAGGTTTTGCTGCCTTAATAGATTAAGTACATTAGTAAGATATGCTTCCAACCATTGGAAAGGCATGAGAACATTTCTCACCGAAGTTTATTATGTACTTGAAATATTATTTTTTTATGCACACCAGTGTTAATATTATTAATTCTGTTTATTTCAAACTTTCGTCCTGAAAGTATACGTTTATATATTTCCAGCCATTGGAAATTCATGAGAACAATTCTCACCAGAGTTTATTGTGTCTTTGAAATATTATTTTATGCACAACAGTGTTAGTATTATTAAATTATTAATTTCAAACTTTCGTCCTGAAAGTATATGTTTTATATATTTCCATCCATGGGAAATTCATGAGAACAATTCTCAAGAGAGTTTATTGTGAATTTGAAATATTATTATTTTATGTGCACCAGTGTTAGTATTATTAATTTTGTTGGTTTCAAACTTTCGCCGTGAAAGTATATGTTTATATATTTCCAGCCATTGGAAAATTCATAGTATTTTTCTCATCAGAGTTAAATAACTAGAAGTATTATATATTATGCATAACAGTATTTTTAAATTCTCATCAGAGATAATATTAGTGTAAATCCCTTATTTTTATGCGCACAAAACATATAACTTCCTAGTATTTGCACCAGCGAACAGTTTTATAGTACGTGTGTTTATATTTTGTTTTGAACTACTACTCCCTCTGTGAACGGAGATAAGAGGGCATTGCAGGATTCCCCGCTTCACACTGTGCAGGTGTCCGAGCGGACATTTGAGCCTGACTCATTTGTTGTTTATGTTGTTTCTTCGCTTTTTCCCTGAATCTGTGAAGCTTTCAGAAAAAAAAAAAAGTGCTATGAGTCATTGCTGTGTTTTGATGGTATGGTAGAAGAATTTAACGAGCTTGCTTTTCCTCTTTTATTATTTTTTTATCGCACTGTAGAAATTTGCTTTAGTGAATAGGTGTTAGACATTTTTTTTTTTATCCCTTATATTTATTGTATGTTCTTTTGCTTTGAGCTGTTACTTAGATATTTTTTTTGAAAATGTCGTATTTAGGGAAGGGATTAAAATCGGATTTAATTTCGGTAGCCTTAGAACTTGGTGAACAGGCTACTGAAGATCTACGTGTAATCGAATTAAAACAATTAATCCTTGGTAGTAAAAACTATGAGGAAGAATTTGTGAGAAATCTATTAGATAGCACGATGAAAGAAAGATTAGACAAAGAGGAAATGGAAAAACAAAATAGGAATAGAGAATATGAATTGCAGAGGCAAAAATTAGAAATGGAAAAGCAAATTAAAGACGGAGAAATTCAATTGGAAAGGCAAAAATTAGAACTTGAGTGTTTAAAAGCAAAACAGGGGGTCGAAACAACAGTATCCGCGGCTGTGGTAGATTCCAATTATAGTCAAAATTTTCAAAAACTAATGCCAAAATTTAATTTAAAAACCGATGATATAAGCTTATTCCTGGAACTTTTTGAGAGGCAAGCTAAATTGATGCAGATACCTAAAGAGAGATGGGTTTCTTACTTAATTAGTACCTTACCAGCGGAGATAAATAATGTAATAGCGCGAGAACCGGAGAAAGAAACTCAGGATTACCAATATGTTAGAACGTTGTTGCTTAACAGATTTAAACTCAGCGCGGAAAAATTTCGGCAAATGCTGGTAAAATCTCAAAAAAATCCCGATTCCACTTGGCAAGATTTTTATCACGAGTTAAACACTTTTTTAGAGGGGTGGCTAACAGGCCTTGAAATTAAAACATTCGAACAACTCAAAGATCTAATGTTGGTAGACCAGATTAAAAGGCGAGTGCCAAACGATTTTAAGGAACACTTTTTGGATGAGTGGTCTACAATTACTTCCCCTAAAGAACTGGTAAGGAAAGTTGAGGAATTTGAGGATGCTAAGAAAACCATAATGGGAAAGAGTAAGTTAGGAGAATCTTCAGTTAAGGGAAATAGTAAACCAGTAAAGAATTTCAACAATGGTAATGTTAACAAAAAGCCCTCAAACGGAATTTCTAAGAAAGAACATGACGGGCGTACCTTTGCAAGGAAAACGGGTGTAAACTTTGAGCATAAGAAAAAGCTCAGCTGTTTTGAATGTGGCTCTTACGACCACTTACGACCTCAGTGCCCCAATTTAAGAATTCAAAAATCGGAAGCATATAGAATTGGACAAAAATCTGAAAAAAATTTATTAGATCCCTTCACTGTAAACGGGAAAGTTAATGGATTTGAGATGCCCATTCTCCGCGATACCGGAGCCACAGTAGACGTTGTCTGTCAAAAATATGTTGACAAAGACAGAATGACCGGGGAACACGTTTGGGTTCAGCATATTTTCGATGACCATATGACTTGTTTACCCGTTGCTGAAGTAGACGTAGAATGCGAATTAGGTACAATAACCACCAAGGCAGTTGTAATTGCGAACAAGTTGGATCAAGGGCGGTATATTTTAGGGAATCAAACTTCGGCTCTCTTAGAGCAAAGTAGAGAAAATGTCCCATTAAGTACTGAGAGTGTAAATGCTGTCTTGACTCGGTCTCAAAGGCGACAGCTGAAAGATGATAAAAATTCATCAGACGAAAAGTTAGTCATTGAGGAGCCTGACGTTCCATTGGAGGGAAATAATGAGGACGATAACTTAGAGAATATCGACATTTTACCTCAGGTAGATTCCAATACTACCCTAGATAATATATTTCAAATGGATTCTCAGTCTTTTATTAATGAGCAGAGGAAGAGTAAAGAATTAGTACCGTTATTTGAGTCAGTAAAACGGGAGGGTGACAAGGCTGATTTTAAAATCCAAAATGGAATTTTAGTTAAGACGAAATTAAATAAATTTGGTGATGAGCAAAACCTGATTGTTGTTCCGGAAACTCTCAGGGAGCAAATTAAAAATTTATGCCATGATGACATTTCAGGCCACTTAGGAATTCTTAAGACAAAAGATAAGTTAGTGAGGCACTTCTACTGGCCAAATTGTTATAAAGAAATAGAAGAATATGTGAAAACTTGTGATCCATGTCAGCGTGTTGGAAAGGCGACTGACAAAAAGAAAGCACCGCTAATGAGTGTACCCATTATTTCGGAAGTTTTTAGCAAAATAAATGTTGATGCTTGTGGTCCTTTACCAACATCAACTCAAGGGAATAGATACCTCATAACTGTAATTTGTTTAGGGTCTAAATTTCCTGACGCTATCCCTGTCCCAGATATAACTTCTAAATCGGTGGTCGATGCACTTTTGTTGATTTTCAGCAGGATGGGTTTCCCAAAAGAAATTCAGACGGACCAAGGGAGATCCTTTATGAGTGTTCTAACGGTTGAATTTTTAGAGAAATTTGGGATAAAAATCCTTCGAAGTTCTGTTTATCACCCACAGACTAATCCAGTTGAAAGGTTTCACCGATCTGTGAAAAGGATATTGAAAGTTTTATGCATCGAAGCTGCTCCTAATTGGGAAACTCAAATACCAATTGCTCTTTTTGCTTTAAGGACTGTCACTCACGAAAGTACAGGCTTCAGTCCTGCAGAACTTGTATATGGCAATAACCTTAGAACCCCTAATGTGTTATTATACGAAAAATGGTTAGAGCCCCCAGAGGAAGGGAATACTGTAGTTGAGTATGTGTTCGAACTGATAAATCGATTAAAAAAGAGTAAGGAGCTAGCAAAAGAAAAAATGGAAGAGATGCGAGACAAAAGAAAGAAATGGTATGACCGTAATGCCATAAAAAGAGAATTTCACGAAGGAGATTCCGTGTTAGTTCTAACAATAAATCAGGCCCATAAATTAGCACCTCAATGGAAGGGACCAGGTAAAATTGAAAAGAAATTATCCGAGACAAATTATGTCGTCAGTTTCGAAGGGAACCAAGAGATAAACAAGGTTTATCATGTAAACATGATGAAACCGTATTACAGAAGGCCCGAAATTTTAAATTTAGTGACATTAGGCGAAAATAATGAGTCCTTAGACACACCAGAGTTAGATGGGGATTTTCCTTACATGTTAGTTGATCCTAAAGTCTTTGATTTTAACGAAATAGTAGAAATAAATCATTTGAAAGAAAGACTCAACGATGACCAAATTATCGAGTTAAGAAATTTGTTACTAAAATATATTAATATCTTTTCAAACATCCCCGGCAAGACACACTTAGTTCAACATGATATTGAATTAACCAGTGATAAGCCTATTCAGCAAAATCCTTATAGAATGACAATTAGACAAAACGAGTTGTTAAAAGCAGAAATTAAAAAACTGACACAATATAATGTAATTGAACCGGGAGACTCCGAATACGTTTCTCCAATGATCCTCGTAGAGACGCCAAATAGGGACCCTAGGCCCTGCATTGATTACAGAAAATTAAATGAAATAACACGCACTCAGTTTTATCCCATTCCGAATATAGAACAGCGAGTTGAAACAGTTGCAGCAGCTACATATATCACTTTAATCGATTTGACAAAGGGCTACTGGCAGATTCCGTTGAGCCCCAGAGCTCAGAAAATTGCGGCTTTTGCCACAAACTTTGGCGTATATAGACCACTACGTATGCCATTTGGTCTTAAAAATGCACCGTATTACTTTAGTAAATTGATGAGTGAAATTTTGAAAGGTTGCGACAGTTATGCGATTCCATATTTAGATGACATCGCGATCTTTTCTCAGACCTGGGATGAACATTTAGGACATTTGCAGGAGGTTTTGGAACGGATAAAAAGGGCTAATTTAACTATAAAACCTGCCAAGTGTAGATTTGCTCAAGAAGAGGTACAATACCTTGGACACGTTGTAGGACGCGGAAAACGTTCACCAGCTGAACTCAAGATAAAGGCTATACAATCTTTTCCGGTCCCAACAACAAAAACTGAAATCAGAGCTTTCTTGGGATTAGCAGGCTATTACAGACAATATATTCCAATGTTTTCTGTAATAACTGCGCCTCTAACAGATTTGTTGAAAGGGAAAAACAAGAAAGGTAAAATTACCTGGAATGAGGAATGCGCTGCTTCATTTAATTTACTTAAAGAAAAACTCACTAATAAACCTCTCTTGCACGCGCCAAACTTTTCAAAACCATTCATATTGCAAACAGATGCATCGGATTTAGGATACGGGGTTATTTTGTCACAAACGGATGAAAATGGGGAGGAACATCCAATATTGTACCTTAGCAAAAAATTTACTCCAACTGAAAAGAAGTACTCTACCACTGAAAAAGAGTGTGCGGCCATCTTATATGGCATTAAGAAGCTTAAAGGGTATATAGATGGCCAGACAGAATTTTGTATTCAGACGGATCACAACCCACTTGTGTGGTTGCAAAGAAATTCCGGCAATAATCCACGATTAATTCGCTGGGCGTTAGCCTTGCAAGCTTTTAATTTTTCAATTAAACATAAAAGAGGAAAAGAAAACTCAAATGTTGACTGTTTAAGTCGAAATCCCAAATATGCCACTTAGAAAACCAAGGTCATAAAAATGTTTTTGATTTTAAGAGTGTAATTATTGTGTTTAAATTTGTGTAATTATTGTGTCTAACGTTGTGTAACTATTGTGTGTTAAATTTGTGCTTTATACAAATTTTGGTGAGAAAAAGAAAAGAAATGTTTTCAGTATAACAAATACCATTTAACTGGGTGGATATTTTTATATCATCCTCATTGATTGTACTATTATATGTGTGAACTTATCTGTATATTTACCTAAAATTATTATGGCCTGGTAATGGGTGGAGGACTCGTTAAGGTATCTACACTGAAATGAGAACTCAATTACAGTTATTTTCAAACTTGAACTGTGAACTCTTTAACGTATCTCCACTGAAATGAGAACTCGATATAACGTTCTCAGATTTGAAGTGCGAACTTAATTACAGTTTTTTTTCAAACTTGAACTGTGAAGTATAACGTACTAAACTGTGAACTATAAAGTGTGAAAGTATAATGTGCACACGAACTAAGAACGAATTATTACATACTGTACATAAACTTTTTTTCGTTGTTTTCCCTTGTATATCGGGAAAGCCAACCTTTTGTGGAAGGAGGGGCTGTAACGGACACCGCCAAGAAAGTAAAAAGTTACTGGCAACCCCCAAAGAGAGGGAGAGTCCCTCTCGAGCAGCAGAGAGAAAAGGACGTTGAGAGGATGGGCTCCGAAAAAATTTTCCCTTGTGATACCGAAGGCGTTCGCTCGGTTATTGAAATTGTAAATATGTGTATTTTTGTGTCGTCTGTGTGTAAAATTCATCCATGTTAACCAAGAATATAAACTAAATAAAGTTAAGCAAATTACATGGTTGTGTGCGGCTGCCTTCCTTCAGCTTCTGAACGGGGCGATACGTTACAGGGTTAGGCATTTTTCAGCCCTAAGCACCTATGCAGTACGCAGTAGAAAAACAAGTGGGGGTTTTTTCCCCAGAGATCAATGAACTTTTTATCCCATAGATCTGGGATATAGACAACTAGCGCCATCAAGCGCGATTAAAAGGAGGTTATGCAACACTCCCCACCTGATAATTTTACAAAAATTATCACCTTTTTCTCTTTATCAACAAAAAAAAAAAAAAAAAAATACTTACCAATTACCTCAATCTATAATAGCACTAGGTTAAGTAACAATATGAACATATAAATTTTCTTCAAAGTACAACTTAAATTTAAACAGATGATTACTAAACACAAATTTCTAGATTAATTACAAAGTCAAAATTAATATTTTTAAAGTCAAAGAATTTAACACTTAAAGTTCAGTAATGATTCATAAGTTCAATGTTTATGTATCAGTCATTGATTTCCAGTGGATACAAAAGCTTTACTGGGCGTCGAAATTCTCCATTTTTAGTTTTTACGACGCATGATCGAACGAGTCCATCTCTACCTTTCATAGTTTGTGTTATCATACCTAAGTTGCACAAGAACTTAGATTTAGTTGAGCCTTCAAGGAGAACAATGTCCCCAACTTGTAAGTCCCTCTTCTTCTGAGGAGTCAAAAGTTCTTGGAAATTTTTGTTGTTCAAAAGGTACTCACCTTTCCATTTTTTCCATAACTGAGACAAAATCTTAGATTGGTATAATTTCCTTTTTTTCAGTCCTTCTTTGGTTGAAGATCTGTTTGTTATTCCTACAAAGTTGTATGGATATTCTACTTTTCTTCCAACCAAAAGGAAATGAGAAGGGGTTAAGGGTTCTGGCTCTGAATGATCATTAAATACATAAGTAATCGGTCTTTGGTTAAGAATATTTTCAATCTCGGCAAGAAGAGTCATGATCTCTTCAAAGGTTAGCTGAGCTCTTCCTAAGACCTTTCTGAGCGGTTCTTTAATCGATCTCATCAATCTTTCATAGAACCCTCCCCACCATGTGGCAAGCTCAACTATGAATTTCCAGGTTATCTGTTCAGATGATGCAAAATTCTGGATTTCTTTGTCTTTGATCAGGTCTACAAAGTATTGTAAGTCCTTACTAGCACATTTAAAAGTTTTAGCATTATGAGTAAAATATCTTAGTGTTCCCTTGTCGGGACAAAAAGCGTCTAAGTGCTAAAATAAAACTTTTAGAAGACAAATCAGAGACCAGTTCGAGGTGAACTGCTCGAGTGACTGCGCATGTAAATAATACGACATAAGATTTTTGGGTTTCTTTTCCCAACTTTACGTATATGGGTCCGGTGAAGTCAACACCTGTCACACTAAAGGGAGGAGATTCAAGTATTCTGTCTTTAGGTAACTGTCCCGTCGTTTGACTTGCTGGTTTCGCTGAATACCTTCTGCATATGAGACACCTGTTTATAACTTTTCTTACGACTTGTCTTCCTTTGGGTATCCAATACCTTTGACGAATCTTCGTTAAAGTAATACTTACACCAGAATGCATAGCTTTATTGTGGTCTCGTAATATTATTAATTCTGTAAATCGTGAATTACTTGGTAGTATAATTGGGTGTATCTCCTCTCTTGTTAATTCGCCTTCTTCCAATCTTCCTCTTATTCTGAGAATTTGGTTTTCATCTAAAAAAGGGCATAAACTATATATTCTGGAATCTGGTGAAATGGGCTTTTGAGAATTTAGAGAGGCTATTTCCGAAGCAAAATATTCCATTTGGACTTTACGGATGCACATGTCTTCACACATTTGAATTTCTTCTGTAGAAAGAGGACCCTTATTTACATTCGTTTTCTTCAACGCATTAATAAATCGTTTAACATATGCTATTATTCTTATAAACTTTGTGACTGAGCTAAATTTATTTATGTCAAGCAGCTCTTCTTTATTTTGAACAATACAGTCATTGACTAAAATGTTATTACGGGCTTCAGAGATGTCTTCATCTTTTATTTGAGTTATCTGTTGTTCTGGCCATTCTGTAGTAGGGCATTGTAGCCAAAATGGCCCCAGCCACCAAAGAGAACTTTTCTTCAGTGATTCGGCAGTCAAACCTCTAGTTAAAAGATCTGCTGGATTTTGCTTACTGTGGCAGAATCGCCATTGCCGAGGGTTGGTATTTTCCTGAATTTCGGTGACCCTGTTACAAACAAAGGGTTTCCAGTTCTTGGGGGATCCTTTTATCCAGCATAATACTATATTAGAATCAGTCCACAAAAAGGTGTTTTTTACAACATCACTGAATAGCTTTTGAAGATATTTCGACACTCTGGAAGCAATTACAGCTCCCATCAGTTCTAACCGTGGTAACGTTAAAGTTTTAAGGGGAGCAACCCTACTCTTTGAACAAACGAAGGTAGTTTTAATTTCACCTAATTTGTTGGTGTACTGAAAGTAAGCTGTACACCCAAAAGCCTTTTGACTTGAATCACTAAAAATATGTAAATCACAGTTTTTCACCACGTCGCAGTCAGGGAAGTATTCACGAGGAATTGAAATAGTTTTAACAGTTTCTATATCAGAGAACCAGTTTTCAAATTCAGTTTTTAAGTCCTGGGGAAGTTCATCGTCCCAATCAACTCCTAAGAGCCATATTTGTTGCAGCAAAAGTTTAATTCTAACTGTGAATGGCGTAACATAGCCTGCTGGATCATACAGTTTTGCGGCGGTTTTAAGAACGACTCTTTTTGTTATTTTACCGCTTATAATTTCAAAACAATCTGAAAATTCGTGTAAATCAAGTTTTATAGTATCTTCTTCAGTGTTCCAAATTAGACCTAACACTTTTGACAGTGCAAGCGACTCATTTACTTCAAATTTGTTTTCTACCCAAGCATTTTTTAATTCAGCGGAATTGGAATTAAATTTACGTAAGTTCATTCCTGCATTTTTCAGAATAAAGGCAGCATTAGACGACAGCTGATATGCATCCTCGATACAGTTTGCTCCGTAAAATAAGCCGTCCACATAAAGGGAAGAATTTAGCATGTCAAAAGTTTCGGGGTAATCATTTTTATATTGCTTAAGGTGATATTTTATCGTAGCAGCAAGTATAAAAGGACTTGAAGTAACTCCAAAGGGTAATCGAGTCATATTCATAACTCTAATTAAATCCGTTTCAAAATCATCAAACCATAGACATTTTAAATATTTTCGACTTATTTCGGCAATACTAATCATTAAAAAGGCCTTTTCTATGTCTGCCGAAAATGCTATATGGTATTTACAGAATTTCAATATTATATCCAAAATGTTAGGGTTTAGGTTAGGACCGGACACTAATAAGTCATTTAATGATTTACAATTTTCACCCTTTGATGAAGCGTCAAAAACAATCCTATCACGAGATGTCTCCTTATCGGGCCTAATGACCGCTCTATGGGGCATGAAATAACCATCATTCCAATTATTATTCTTACATTCTTCTACAATACCATCTGATATTTGTTCATTAATGATATTTTTATACTCTGCGCAAATTTCCCTATAAGCATTCAATTTAGTTTTTAAATTCCTAAAGCGCCTTTTAGCAACAGAAAAATTACTATCCAGATCGCTAGGTTCGCAATCCCAAAGTAAATTTATTTCGTATCTGCCATTTTTAAACACTAATTCTCTTTCAAAATGCTCCACTATTTCTTTATCTTTACAGGACATTTCCTGTGATTCAACTATTCCTAAACTATCAAGCCTCCAAAGATCTGCTAAGTCATTCATTAATACTACATTATTCATAATTGCAACGTTTTGCGCACAGTTTTCCTGTCCAATGAAATTAGAACCGTAAATTATCCAACCAAAAACAGAATTAATTGCCCCTACAGTTTTATTTATAGTAATCCTCTCATTTAAAACAAAATCCCAAAATAAATCACTCCCAATCAGAATTTCAATATTCAACTCATCAGAATTCGAAAACGAATCTGCAAGGTCTAAACAATGTGTTTCCATGAAATTCTGAATAAAAACATCTGGCGTCGTAATTTCTGCGCCCGTTATATTTTCTACAACTAAAGTTTGTATTTTCCTCTTAAATTTCCCATCTCTAGACATCGACTGAAATTCTACAACAGGATATAGCCTTTCAGTTGTCTGTTTCATGCCAAAAGAAAATACAGACAAATTCTCATAACGTACAGGCTTTAAATTTAACTGCTTGACAATTTTGTTTGAGCAAAAACTCCGAGAGCTCCCACTATCTAGCAAAACGCATGTTAACTTACTACCACTTTCAGAATTAACGACCGCAGCTGAAGTTTGCAAGTAAACACTTTTAGCGCACTCCTTGTTTACATCAAAAGAAACGGAATTGATAAGCTCGCTTTTCGGGGGAGGCGAATTAACCTTGACCTCGCTATGCTCAGCAGCTTCACGGCCTTTTCCTTCGGGAGAGCTCGTATTAACTTCGCTATTTAAAGCGTTGTAATCAACACGTTTAAATTTTAATTTACTATTACAGGGTGGCTACAGAAATTGAGAAAAAAAAATTCCCTGATTTTTCCCTGATTTCCCTGACTATCTTTATCAAATTTCCAGAACTAATTATAATACATACCATAATCTTTCATGTAAATCACCATTGTGTATCATGCACCAACAGGTGAATGCTTCATACAGGGAAATAAATAATAGAAAACCATAAAAGTACTTAATATTAATAAAATTGTAGTTCAGTTTCATAAATCCAAACATAAAATTTAGTTGAACACTAAAACACAATATGTAGCAAAAAGTTTCCTCGTTTTATAGTGTTCAATTTTAAGCGTAGGGATGACTGATCAAAATAAACTGGACACCTAGTCAACTTATTTTATTTCAATCAATGTATCGTTCAAAATTTTAAAAAATATCTAAAAAGGCTTAAAAATGAGCACCATTTATAAAAAAAAAAAATCGTCTAAAGGGGAGCTTAGCAGGCATCACTCAAATGTGCCATCACTTTAAAAAACACAACGGCGCAGTAGAAGACTAAATCGTCTTTTACTATTCATTTTACCTATGACTTTATTCAGGAAGAAATTCACATGCGAAATTTATTCATATGCATATCCGGTTTCTTGCAGTTCCATATTACCGGCAGGGCAAACGGGGCAACTGCCCATGGCCCACAAATTTTAGGGGCCCCAAAATCTTACATTTTACATTTTTATAATTTTACAATGAAATTACAAAGGAGAAAAATATTTCAAAATATTTTTTAGCTATAAAAACATTAAAAATGAAAAGAATTAAAATTTACATTTCTCTCACCCTCTGCGTATAAATTAATTTAAACTCTTATGTCTCAGGGGAACAGGCATGATGTTTCTTACTTATTTGCATACTGCAAAAATTTTGAACACCAAGCATAAAGGCCATTGCCCACACCCAGCGAATGCCGTGGCTACAATGTATTTGAATGGGGATATTTGGCCGGGTCTTGACGCGGCGACACATGGGCTGTCCTCTACCGAACAAGAAATGGGGTGTCAAAGCACAAGTGTGAAAACCGCAATATTATTCATGGTCCTAAATTACCTATTGTCTGGAGTATCTCCCTCTTTCTCTGCAGTGCAAAAAATTTATTGCTTACAACTGATAATTGGTTCCGCTACTGGCACCCTACTGCTGACGACAAGCGACAGTCTCTCTATGTGGAAAGCGACCTTTAGTTGTGTAAGTTGATGTAACACTATTTTACACACTCAACATATTGTCTATTCTGTAAATAAAGACACTGGGTGCCCCCAATAATAAAATGGTCAATAATTTGGGCCATAGTAGTGAAAAATGCTTAATGAGCAAGTGACTGCCCACGGGGGTGGGGAATGTGTTTTTATACAACCCTCAGAATTTGAACAGTGGTCCTTTTTATTTGGGGATCACAAATAATACTACTGTGTTACATTGCAATGTCGTGTTTTGCCCAAAAGATAATCATTTCTCCTTCCATTTAAATTTTGTGATATCAGAGTAAATCACTAAAATTCCAATGTGCATTTTAACAATTCTATTCTTTGCAATGTCCACAAGGGTCTTTTCATACTAAATTGACGATACTTTACAATAGAGCTGTAGCAAACTGTATGTATTCGTTACTGAGATGCGGATAATCACTCAGACTCGAAGTAACGAATTGCTACTTTACGGTTGATATTGATACTGTGCGCATTCGGATCGAGGTTTGAAGGGAAAAATCAGTCTTGGTATTTGAGTAGCAGTAGCAATATGTTCCACTTTCGTTACTGACTACTAAGGGGGTTGCATTTCGCACGTGGCAAATGGTCTTGTTTGAATGAGGTTTGAAAGATCCATATGTTTTGTTTTCGTTACTGATGGCACAATATCGGATAGACACAGTATTTGCTGATCTATTATGATATAGGATTAGACATGGCGTCTGTTTTATACAATGCGGGGATGTACGGTATATAGTATGTTATGCGTGGGTGTCAATATCAGATTTTTCTGGGGGGGGGGCATTGGGGGAGAAAGGGGGTGTTCTTGCAATTGTAGAGCAATATCTATAAGAATAGAAGCATGTTAATAAGGGGATGCTCTTGCTTTCTGACATTTTAGTACTAAATAGTGGTGTAATCAGGATTATTTTTCAGGGTGTTCCCGAAGGATTGAGAACTTATTTTTTTTAAATGCTTGAGCTGAGTTAGAACCAAAATATGAGTAATAAATAACAAGTTATTTAGGTAAGTCTTAAAAATATTTTTATAAAGTAAATGAATTCACGCATTTATTTTTATTACAGTGCAGCATCCATAATCCGGGAACCTATAATCCGGCAGCAGCTACAATCCGGCACTAGTCGCCTTTTTTTTTTTGTTTTTTTTTCTCCCCACAGGGATCCGGAATCTCAAAATCCGGAACTTTTAACGCTGATTTTAATTGATGTATGGCTATCTTAATTTTTTTTTTCCTTCTTCAATAGATAGTTTTTCACCAAATATTTTTCTTTTTGTTTCGTATTTCGGCACTAACATGTCTTTGCCGATCACCATTACTGCCGCAAATATTTGAATCAATGCATTTTCTAATACCGAGATAAAAACAAAAGTAAATACGGCTTGGTTTGCTTATTATATTTAAATCAATTGCAGTCAAGTCATGGGTACAGTGTAGCTAAATGAAGAATTCAAAGATAATGAGAGTGCTTTCATAGAACATTAATATGTATGAGTTTTTAAAACGAGACAGCATGTTTACGCATCATTGTAAACACATGGCTTCGGCTCTTTCCGCTTCCAGACACATTGCCTTGTTTCTAGACATCCTGTCACCGTGCGAAATTGTCAATTATCCCGGGAAGGAATTCGCCAGCAAGAGGGAAAGGAAGGGGGAATTGGTATGTTTCGACGTAATTAAGAAGCTGTGAAGAGACTGAAGAGAGTAAAATTGGGAATAATTCAGTTTGTAAAATAAAACTAGGGTACAAACTATGGAGAGATTTAATAAATTCGATTTTATATCTGAGAGTCAACTGATGAATGTGCATGTGTTAATTAACCAAATAAATACAAAAAAAAAAAAAAAAATGAAGCAAGTCAAATTAACCGATGTATTTAATGTAAATACGAAAGCTAATTAGATTCTAATATTAATTTAATACACTTATTTTAAATTAGTATTTAAATAAATTTCAGTTACTATTTGTGTTATATTTTATGAAAATGTTCCAAAATCAACGATTTTTTCTGCTTTATAGTTTTTAGTTTGAATTAAACACTAAATTACATTTGTTCCAGTGTAGTTTAGTTTTTTTTTGCGGTTTATACAGCGATTGTATGCATATTTTAAGACTACTTTTCATAGATAAATAATACACTGGTCAATACATAACGTGATCGATGATGGTTTTAATGGAAATTTTCAACACATCTGTAATCCGGAAAAATCGGTAATCCGGCACCGCATCATTCCCGCCGATGCCGGATTATCGGTGCTGCACTGTATTTAAAATATTATTTACAAAAAAAAAAATTAGGCATGTAAACTTAAAACACATTTTTTTAAAGTTATCGTTTTGTTTTTAACAAAAATTTCAAGAGGGAACCAGGATTTCTATGCCCACCTCCGAGTATGCCACTGGTATTAAAATAATTCAAAAAAGTTCAGTATGTTTTTAAAATGTTGACGTCTAAGGGGGAGGGGGGCGACTTGACCCCCACTTTCAAGAATCCGCGCTCAGAAGCAACACTAGGCACAAGATTTCCGTTATACCTTTAAAGATGAGAATGAACAGGTTAAACCAGCGTTCAGAATTAAAAAAGGGGAAGGGAGACTATAGGGGGTACAGCATGTTTTTGGAAGATTTCTATGGGCGCTATCCGAGTTATTCGGATAATTTAACATTGTATAAAACAATACATTTGTATAAAAACATCTATTAATCAGAGAAAATAAGCTCTAAATAAAACTCTTATGCTTTAAAGCGCTATGATGTTTTTATTTGTTTTTGAACCAAAAAAATGTAATTGCATGTAGTATTTTAAACATTCGTAATCATACATAATGCTACAGTGGCGTAGCCAGGATTTTATTTCAGGAGGGGGGGGTGTCAAATTGTTAACTAAGTATTAGCTGTAAATAAATATCACACTGTAAGCTAAGTAAAGGGTCAGATTTAGGAAAAGAGGGCTGCAGCCCCCCCCTCCTCTAGATATGCGCTATAAGACTTGTTTCTCGTGTTTGAACAAACTAGTAACGAAAGTAACGAGTAACGAATACTTAGTAACCTGTAGTGAGTTTAGCGTAACGAATACATATGGGTATTAATATTTTCATTACTTTTACAGCACTACTTTACAACATTGTAAATCACTTTTTTTTCCCCTATCTTGTTCCGTTTTTGAGATAGGAATGCTAACTTTGCAGTTTAACACCAAGTGGCATTATAAATGGCTTAATTCAGTAGTGCATGGCTGCTTTACTATATCTAGATACTACTTTTATGAATATAGCAGCAGCCATTCTGAAGTTAAGGGGCTGGAAAGAGAATTTAGTGGTCATACTGTATATGTTATGGTAAATAGGATTAATCCCTAAATTATGTGTAATTGCTGGTGATGCTATTGAGGAGAACCTCCAATTGGATTTAAGTTAAACTTATCCAAAAAAGAGTGTCCTCCAAGAGAAGTCCTCCAACTGTTTTTCTTAAGACTAAATCACTACCAACAGGTTATCCTCCTCCTCTTTGCCGATCTTAGATCTGCTACAGGTGGTAATTATACAAATTCACAAGCGTCACTTGGTTAAGGTAAAAAATGATTGAATATTAACTGGTTATTTCTGTATAAGAGGTATCAGAGAATCGCTGGCAGTGAACTTAAGATAGCATAGCAGTGGTTAGATCCATGGATTTACAGGGTTTCTACAGATTTCACAGCTTTTGCTTCCATGACATCTATCATGCTCTTCCCTGTCTTTTTATCTAGTGTGCTTTCCTGAATTTTGTGTTTCTATTTTTAATATTACATCCTTTAATTAATAACTTTTTACCCTTTTTTTACAAATAATAATATCAATCTACACAAAAATATTATTTGACATCACTGGATTCTAACAAAAGCCATGTTTGGTAATAATTTAGGATAAAATTAAGAATATTTCAATGGAAAAGATATGTTAATACAGGACACATTTTAAAATTATTTATAAGGTTAAATAAGAAAATGAAAATAAAACAATTTCTACAATTAGGTTCAAACAGGAAATATTTTCTTGATTTTGCCGCAAAATTCAAATATTCTCATTTCCCTGACCTTTCTTCAATTTCTTCAAATTTCCCTGACTTTTTTCTCAAATCCAGGGATCGCGCTGACATCTGATAAAAGTGGGTCACAAAGGCCCATTATCTTGAGAGATATGGGTTTTTGCATATGCAAAACCCATTATGTGCGTAATTTTTTGCATCACAGTCAAGAAAATTTGGGTAAATGACTCAGAAATCTGAGTAAACGCGAACCCTGCAAATCCCTGACCAAAACTCATTTCCCTGACTTTCCCTGATATTACCTGACTTTCCAGGTCTGTAGAAACCCTGATTTATATTTTTTTTAACATCAGCGGGTCTATACACCACTGAGGGGAACCAATGAAAATCTGCTACCAGTCGAAAATTGGTCACGACCACCAGCGACTGTGCATACATATGATCTCTGTTTCACATTTACCATAGCATATACAGGTAAACTTTAATTTAAAGATTTAACAAATTTTTATTTTTTCTTCAATTAAAATAAAGGCAAAATCCTCATTTAAAAAGTATTAAACCTCCAAATTAATAGGATAGAAAAATATTAAATTGCTTTTCAAATGACATACATCTTGTTCAGATCAGAAAATGAATTTTCTTGTCACTAGCAATTTTCGACAGGGAGAATGTTTTCAAAAAGAGGGATTTCCAGTCACTCAAGAGAAAAATGATGACAAAGAAGATATTGCTCCTACAGAAAAAGTCATATGGCAAGAAGTTGCATCTGAGGTTATTTTCCTTTTACGATTGCCTCACGTATGATGACATATTGTCTACCTGTGCAATTTAAGTTAATGTAATTGTTGATTTATCGGAATCACTAAACAAATTCAGATGCAGAATTCAGAAACAAAATTCCCATTAAAACTTTTACTTTTTCTCGTGCTTCACGTGATTTAGAAACTGTGAAAAAATACTTCATACAGCAGGATATAAGTGACAGGATATAGTAATTTCTTCACTTTATAAAGTCATAAAAGAACTTTTTCAAGTCAGGAATTAAGGAAATGCTCAAACTTCTATTACTCAGTGCTTTAAAATTTCAAATCAACTTTAATCCTTTATCATTCCCAGCATGTTTAGCTTCAGAATAATAAGTAAGCAATTTCTTCATATGGATATTTTTGAGTAACTGCTTATTAAGGGTTTTCAAACAGCATGGAAATTTTTTATTTCCCATTTTGGATCTCGATATTATGAATGACCTCTAATTTAACTAATCAAATTTTCAATCTCGATGAATTTGTTAAACCAGAGTTTGACTGTACATATTGCTAGTTAAATTTAAGTTACTAACACTAGTCTAATTTGTTAATAAATAATATTTTACATGAATACATGCCAGTGTGACTTTTCTTAGTAATGTTGACTTCAAAAATATATCAGTTAACATCAATAATTATTTCATCAATCAAAATTAGATAAAAATGAAAGTAATCTGATAATAACATTAGCAATATTATTAATAAATTAAGAATGAATAAAAAAACATCAAAGCAAGAATGCAATACCCTTCTTGGTAAGTCAAAATGGAGAATGTTATGAATAGATAACAGTAAGGATAGGAGGAATGGGAATCCTTAAGTTTTACCTTAGTTACAACAGCATCTATTGGCTCTAACTGTCCATCTTCTAGACCCCAATGTTTGATAATTTTATCATCACCTACCTTTAAAAAAGATAAATCAAATTTTAAAATGTAAATTAGTTTACTATGCAATTATATATATACTAGAGGATAAAGTCTATTATGGAGGCAATTGCAATGGGCACTAGAAAAAACATTTGGCAAAAATATGTTTACACTCAGTATATTTTATCTTTGCTCACTTGAAATAACTTAATATTCATTTTTTATTATATACAAAAATCGAAATTACATACTCTGAGGAAATTGTTTGCATCTGAAAGATTTCATTTGGAGGGAACATCCTCTCCTATATCAATGCTTCATGCAGAGAAAATAATTTTATTTGTGAAAAAAGGTTAAACTGCGTAATCTTGAAAAACTATTTTAAACAAATTGGAATCATAATTTTTCCTTCAAAGTTTAATTATCATGACTTAAATATGATGTTGATCTCACATGAGATAGTTGACTTTCTTCCCTCACTTTACACTTTTCTTCATTATCAAAAGCTTCCTGTCAGTGATAATTATGCAAAATCACGGAATGGGCAGATTTACAGATTTTAAAAGTAGCGCAGATGTTTTGCAATATATATATTTTTATTATATAATTGTGAAAATTTTCTAGCTGATCGCACCAATGGTGTGAATTCTATAACATTCTTAGCAGTAACTTTTTAATCTGTTTGAATTAATGACGGTAAAAGTTTTGCTTGGAGTGGTTGAACTATGACAGAGTCAGTGAGTCAGGGATCAGTTTAATTCAGGCAACAAATTCCCTCAATCAGCAAATTAGAAATAAACAAGTTTTTTTTTATTTTATTGTTTTGTTTTTTAACATTTTTAAATGTTTGGTAATTTATTTTTGATATAAGATAGAAAGAAACAGTTTTTGCTTATGCAAATTCTAAGGCATATGCTCATAATATCTAAAAATAAACAACGAAAATATTATAATTAAATAAAAAAATATCTAAAAAATAGCCAGTAAATCAATACAAATATCTACATGCTAATATCTACACAATAGAGTGCTTCCTCACCAAAGACATATTAGTTAGTTATAAACTAACAAACAAATGAATCAACTAAGAAGCTAACACACAAAAACATTAACAAATTAAATTATTAAGTACCAAACCAAGGAACAAGCAAATAAACAAATTAGAAAACAAACAAGCTAAAATACAAACTAACAAATTACTGAACAAATATAAACTAAAAATTATAACACAAAAAATAACAAACAACAAAATAACTAAAAAAATTAGTTGTTTGTTAAATTATTTGCTACTTTGCCAATTTGTTTTTTAAGTTGTTTGTTACTTATTTAGCTTGTATGTTTATCAGTTTTTAGTAAGTCCATTGGTTAGAATTTTCTGAAAATAATATTTAACATCAAACTAATTTTCCTGAGTTTGTGCTACCCTGTAAAATATAGATCTTCTTTCTAACTTTTACTGCCCATTAAAAGTATTATGCATTGGAATTCCTTTGTGAGATCATGTAAAACACCATTTTAATATTTATTGCATACAGAGTATTATATGTATTAGAGTTCTGTTAAGTAGGCCTGTAAAAAAGCAATCCTCATCTTTACATTAGGCCATAATGTATCAAAATTCTTTGTGTTCCTGTAAAGAAATCACAAATGCAATACAAAACATTGCAGATAGTGAAATGACATATCAATACACAAATTTCCTGAAATTTATTTTCGAAATGTAATAAACTTTTTTTTTTTTTTTCTTAACATAAAATCTTTTTTACAGGCCAGATCTGGTATGCAGGACATCAGTAGTCTAATTAATAAATTCTATTTTTTATAGGATACACGATACAGTACACAATAATAACAATTTTGTAATAATCTGGATATTTATGACAGTTAGAACACAGAAGCCAAAATTATAAATATTTTTAAACTTAGTTTAAAAGAGTTAAAGGAAAATAATAGTTTTGTGGGAAAGGTAAAAGGTAGAATAAATAATAATATTATTAATAATAATAAAAGGTATATAGGAACTATGGGGAAAATATATGACCAGGCAACCTTACTTGAAACCTACGATAGCCGAAATTGAGCAGAAATATTGTTAATTTGGTGCTGCTTATGTTGATGTTTTACAAAATTATAGTTTAAATGTTATTTAACTTGCATCTATGAATAAATATAAAACAGCACTTTAGATTTCCATAATTAGAACAAAAAAGAACATTAAAAAACAATTTGTTCAATGTTCTATTCTTAGATGATACATTGCTCACAACGAGCAAAACCAGAAGCAATTTCCTTATTTTTGCTTTAACATTCTTAAACAGTTTGATAATTTATTTTTGTTATTGGATAAAGAAAAAAATTCCTTTTTTGTTTTGTCATAGATTGTTAATCATAAAATAGTTCACACTCAATTTATTTACCTCTAGAATACACACATGAAGCTTGAATTACTGTAGATATTAATTATTACTCAGAAATTAAGCATATAACAATACATATAGTATAATTAAATGCAATAGAAAAAGTGCATCTAAGAATTTTTAAATAAACATGAACAATGCAGCTTCATTTCAAATCAAAATTTTAAACTGGACTTACTGACAATAAGCGATCTCCACTCAAAGGTAAACTGAGTCCTCTAACAATACCATCATGAGCCTGAACAGTATTTAAGCATTTTTGAGATGCTAAATTCCACATTTTTATCTGTAATTACAAAGTGAGAAAAATGTATATGTATTATATATATATACTCATTCAAAATACAGGGGTTCTAAATTATCATACTTTGTAAAAATAATTAAAACTTTATAAAATAGCATACATAAAAATGTACTTATCAACAAAAACAATAATTCTGAGTCGTTCAGGATTCTTGAAAGTTCTTAGCTTCAAAAATGTTTCACCACGCACATAAGCAGAGAATGGTGAATCTTTTTTTTTCAGTTAAAGAAGGATAAACTTATACGACCAGAAACAGTCATTTTGTCGATATGTACCTTTTTATGTGAATTATTTTATAAAGTTTTAATTATTTTTAGTTTTTAACACTTTTTTGTTAAGAATTCTTGATATTCTTAATTTTGGGAAGTTGATTTTTTCCTGCTTTTAAATATAAAACTGTTTTTGAAACATTTTCCTCTTTTTGAAATAAAGTGTTCAAATAATTTCACGATTTCACTTCTAAACTATCATTATTTTTTATCAAAAGATTTAGATGATGTCACATCTCTAGCGACCGTGGAATTGCGAATGGTAGATCGGTTATATTTAATTGAGGCATTCCTTTGGTTCCGATCCACTTGCGATAAAAGAAAACATACTCAATAGATCACAATCAAATCTTCTGGATTAAACTAATTTTTAATATTTACAGAGAACTATGTACAAAATGATGCAACTATGCTTTCCCATCATGGAAAATAAAAAAGTAAATTACACATCACATTTTGTTTCCATCGAGAGGAGAGACACATTGTCCTCTCTCCCTCTCTGCATCCGTTCGAAACTGAACTGACTCTTATTTTTTTCTCTCGCCCCCTTGTCCAAGCGGGAGCTTGCTGAGTGGGGGGTGACGTCAACTAGGGTCAGGGGTCAGCATTGACCCTCCCTGGTGAAAGCACATAGATAGAATAATACTGTGTGAGAACACGGGTTTCCAAGGGCGCGACATTACGCCCCCACCTAAGAGCGAAATTTGCCCTTAAAGGCTGATTTCCTCCAATTATATAATATATACGAAACAGTCTCACAGGTGATCTATGAATGACCTATCCTTACAAAGTAAGATACAGGGATTTTTTTTTTTTTTAAACTTTCACTTTGATTAAAAAACATTATAGCAACTCAAAAAACACATACAAAAATAATAAACTAAAAGACACCTAAACAATTAAAAAAAAATATTAAAACCTGATAAATTACAAATCAAACAGAAATTAATTTTACTCATCCTGCTTTAGTCTTGAAATGGCATCAGCCGCTTTATGATTTTTACCTGGCCTGTGGGTGATTACATATTTCCATCTTTGAAGCGCCAATGCCCAGCGTGTGAGCTTTGAGCTTCTGGGAGTCACTTCATTTAAATATGTTAGCGTATTATGATCAGTGATGATCTCCACCGTCCCCCCGTGAATCCACTTATGAAATTTATTGAGTGCAAAAAGTACTGCCCAAGCTTCCTTTTCAATACTCGCCCAATTTTGCTGAGTTTCAGTTAACTTTTGGCTGGCAAAAGCTATGGGTTTATACTCTCCATTCTCGTCCTTTTGTGTCAGACAACACCCAACCGCTAAATTGGAACTATCGGCATGCACCTGAAATGGTTCTGAAAAATTAGGTGTCGCCAAAGCAGTAACCCCACACAGTAATTTCTTTAGCTTTTGAAAAGCTTCCTCATGCTCTCCTTTCCATGGAATATTGGTACTCGGTGAATTTTTCTTGGTCAAATTGGTTAAAGGTACCGAAATCTGAGCAAAATTAAGGATATATGCTCGATAAAAACCCATAAGACCTAACACTGACCTAACTTCCTTTTTGGTAGTTGGTTGTTTTAAATTTTTAATAACAGCAACTTTTTCTTCATCTGGGGCGTGTTTTCCCCCTCCAATTCGATGTCCTAAATATTTTATCTCCGTCACCGCCAAAAGTACATTTTTCTAACCGAACGGAAAATCCTAATTTTTCCAGATGACTGAAAACATTTTCAATGTGTTTCATATGGTCAGCGAAAGTTTCTGAAAATATGATAACATCATCGATGTAGGCCTGCGCGTACTCACTGTGCTCTTGTAAAGCTAAATTCATTTCCCTTTGAAATGTGCCGGCGGCGCCTGATAAACCGTAAGGCATAGTTTTAAATTGCCACTGTCCTGAATGTGTGGTAAAACTTGTTAATGGTTTGCTCTTTTCTTCCATGGGGATCTGCCAGTACCCTCTTAAAAGATCTATGCTTGTTAACCATTTAGCTGACCCTGCAACATAAATTAACTCTTCCCGATCTTTCATGGGAAAGCTGGGGACCTTAGTTACCGCATTTAACCCTCTGAAATCCACACATAACCGAGTCGTTGCATCTTTCTTCGCGACACAGACAACTGGATAAGCAATTTCTGCGTCTGAAGGTTCAATTAAACCCAAACACAGTAATTCCTTTACCTGTTAATCTACCTCTTTACGATTTGCCATTGGTATTGGATAACAGTGAGGCTTCTTCCTACTCACTCCTTCTATTAATTCTATTTTATGCACCCCAACCTTAGCTGGCTGTACTTCTCTAGTAAATAAATTTTTATACTTAAGAATAATTTTTCTTAAAATGTTTGACTCCTCCCCTTTCAGTTCTGGCAATTTTAAATTATCCAAAGTGGTACCAAAAATTTCTGGAATTTTCTGTTTATAAGGTACGTTTTCTACCTCCCCAAATTCTTCCTCACCTTCAAAAATCATATTAATTGCATTAGATCTTACAACATATTGTCTAATTTTGTTTTGATGGACATGTTTTCTAGACCCGTCCTCCATTTTAACTATAAAAGAATGAAGACCCTTTTGCTCTTCAATAATCGCCGGACCTTGCCATCTTGCGTAGAGTTTATTCGACGAGTCGTGAATTAATACAATTACTCTGTCCCCTATTTTAAATTTCCTATCGCTCGATCGTAAATTATAATATCGGGCTGTCCTTTGTTGTTGGACACCAGCTATCAAATTTGCCTGCTCTGCCGCATATTCGAGTTTTGCTTTCAACTCCTGCAAATATTTAGAAACAGGAGTCGTGCTTAGTTGTAATCCCTTGTGTTCTCCTGTCCAAGTGTCCTTTAAAATTGATAAAGGACCTCGCGGAGGTCTTCCATACAAAAGTTGGAAAGGTGCCACCCCAGTGGTACTGTTTGGTATTTCTCGATACGCCCACAGCACATAAGGCAAAAATAAATGCCACTTTTTCCCTTCGCTCCTTATAACATGATGCAACATCCTTTTAAGGGTAGAGTTATACCGTTCCACTAATCCATTGCTCTGGGGGTATTGGGGTGTGGAAAACCTGGGACTAACTCCTAGCCGCTTTTCAAATTCCTGAGTTAATTCCGCCTTGAAATTCGTCCCGTTATCTGAAGCAATAACATTCGGAATCCCCGTCCTAGAGAAGATTTCTAACAACGCTTCACAGGTTGTCTTAGCTGATAAATTAGTAATTGCAACCGCCTCTGCCCAACGACTATGGACATCAACAAGACAAAGAATAAATCGGTGACCTTTAGAGCTGATCGGCTCAATGGGTCCTATTAAATCTACATTTACGACCTGGAATGGCAATTCAGGTCTCGTAACGGGAGTAATTGGGGTTCTATCTTTTACTTTTACTGGTTTTGTCAACTGACATTCGTGACAACTGCTAACAAAATCATGGACATCCCTCTTTAAACCTTCCCAATAAAAAGAGTATCGTATTCTTTCTGCTGTTTTCCTTTCCCCCATGTGTCCAGCAAAAGGAGATTCATGAGCTAATCTTAAAACTTCAGCCCTCCGCCTTTCGGGCAAAACCAATTGAGCACAATTCTCCCCAAGAATTTTTTCCGTGTGAAAGAGATATCTGTCAGATACATAAAAATTGCTCTTATTCTTCCTAACTCCCATTGCCTAACAAGCTTTTCACACTCTCTTTGCTGATGCAGAAAAGATAAACTTTCACTGTGACTGATTTCGTCCCGATGTCCATCTATCTCCGATTCATTATCTGCGCTCTCTTTTTTGACCTCTGAACTGCAAGAATCACCTGTTTTGACTTGAGTTGCTCTCCCCCCTATACAATCATTCCCTGATTCTACAGCTTCGCTGAGCGGAACGTAATTTTCGCCTTGACTCACGTTACTTTCCCTCTTGTCTCCAGGGGGGTCCCTACAATCTAATCCTGACTCGCTTTCCTGTAGTCTTTTTATGATAGCCGGAGGTATCAACATATCTTCAAGCAATTCAGGAGCAATAGCACACAATATCTCTTCGTGAATCACATTCGTTCTACCATCCTTAGCTATCGCAAAAGGGATGTTTACTAACGGACATTTTATTGCAGGGCCAAAAATGCCCTTTAAATAAATTGAAGGCTTGTCCCTGATATCTATTTTCGGGACAATACCTCTTCTAATTACTGTTATTTCCGTTCCTGAGTCCACTAAACAATTCGTGACCACCCCGTCAACACTAATGTCAATTTTTTCTAACTTACACAATTGATTTTTTATTGTGTTTCCCTCGGGTTTTGACTCTAGTAATTTACTAACTCTAGCAATAACTGCTCCTTCTTCGATCTCATTGTCTGACTGAGGATCTTTTTCTACTCTCTTTGCTCTGGCTGACTTAGCGCTTCCCGTATTTTTGTTTTGGGGATTCCTATTTAATCTCCAACAATCCTTTTTTAAATGGTTCTTTCCCCCACAGTGATAGCAAGAAAAATCCTTTCCAACCCTCCTGTTCAGATCTATTCTACCTTTTTCCTCATAATTTCCCCTATTGGAATTCTTAAAATCCAAATGTTTCTCCCAGTCCTTACTAGTTTCTCTTTTATGCCCGTTTTTAGGAGTAAGGTACGTTTTTCCCTTCGCCATGTAGAACACATCTATTTCCTGGGCCAACTCTTTAGGTTTAAACCAATTATCCCCTTGCCTAACCCCTATGTGTACAGCCGTTTCTGAGTCAAGCGTTTCAAATATCCTGTCAGCCACTACCAGCTGCTTTATCGTCTCAAAATCTTGTGCCTTCCTCAACTTACAATAGTAGTCCCACATAGAAGATAATCTAGAGGTGAATTGGGCAAATGTCTCACCAGGCTCCCTAATCGCTTTCTTAAAATTTTCCAAACATGTTCTAGCTGACGGTTGGAACTCCCTTAAAACTACCTTTTTTAACTCCTCATAATTTTCATACTGTTCCCCTTCGACATATGACAGTAATGGAGCCGCCCTTTCTCCTAACAAGCAAAGCAAAATTTTCCCTTTTAATTCATCTTCAACCTGTTCACTACTGAACGCTTTTTCCAGACTAGTGAAAAAATAATCCTAGCCTTCGGCTTTGTTTGGAACTTTGACTGTTAAGAGTCTAATTATCTTAATTACTTCTTCAAACGATCTTTTTCCACCTTGCCCTTCCTGACCTGTTACTATAATTTGACGCCCCTCTTGATCTGACCTTTGTGACTTTATTTTTTCCATTTCTATCCGTTCCTGAGATTGAAGTTTTAAAATCTCCATCTCATTTTTTTCCCTCACTTGCCTTCATCAATTATTGACTGTAACAGTTCTTTCACTATTTCCTCGTCATAATTTTCAATTCCTAAAATAATCTTTTTTATATCTATCATCGTTTGCTCTGGTTGGACTTCCAACCCCAATTCCGATGCTAGCAAAATGAGTTCTGCTTTCCTCCCTCTCATTAAGAAAGCCATATTTAACCAATATTGAAATAGAAAATTTTCCTCACAAAAATGTTAATCAATGCACAAAAGTACGTCCCTTATATAGATAACATAACTTCTCAATACCCGGACAATGGGAAAAATACACTGATCATTTGAAATAATAAAAATAACATGCTTTTCATGCAACAAGATAAAATAACATTACATAAATATTTAGCATTCTATAAATACATATTTCATATTTACTTATCATTTCACCCACAACCCAGTGCTGTGAAATTAACACTACGCTTTTCCTTAAAATAGGTAAAAAGTATTCAGCATTCTCTATAATATTTACTCTAATTTCAATCAACATTCAGCTGATATTTATTTCTAATAAATGCGCTCCAACATTTACTTAAAATTATAAACATGTTATTTATCATGTCACTTATCCCTGTATCAAACAATCAAGGAAAAGTCACTCACCTTGTCTGTTGATTTCTTCAGTATCAAACTTTAGTTGTCAGGCTCCTCTCCATAGTAGCAAACACACACGCATACTGTAAAAGTCGATTCTTTATATCCGTACTTGATGATTTATCGTACCATCATCACAGCAGCACATTTATCCAGTAAGTTGTAAGGATATCCACATTAGCTCGCCATCATTATATAAGCACACATATCCAGAAATCAGAATTATAAGGGATCTGAGATAGACTTTTCTTTTATCACACCGCTGGCACCACTTTATGTCACATCTCTAGCGACCGTGGAATTGCGAATGGTAGATCGTCTGTTTCCGAGCGGTTATATTTAATTGAGGCATTCCTTTGGTTCCGATCCACTTGCGATAAAAGAAAACATACTCAATAGATCACAATCAAATCTTCTGGATTAAACTAATTTTTAATATTTACAGAGAACTATGTACAAAATGATGCAACTATGCTTTCCCATCATGGAAAATAAAAAAGTAAATTACACATCACATTTTGTTTCCATCGAGAGGAGAGACACATTGTCCTCTCTCCCTCTCTGCATCCGTTCGAAACTGAACTGACTCTTCTTTTTTTCTCTCGCCCCCTTGTCCAAGCGGGAGCTTGCTGAGTCGGGGGTGACGTCAACTAGGGTCAGGGGTCAGCATCGACCCTCCCTGGTGAAAGCACATAGATAGAATAATACTGTGTGAGAACACGGGTTTTCAAGGGCGCGACAGATGATAAAAAGTAAAAAGCATGAGAACACTTCGCAAGAGAGGACAATATTTATACTGAATAAGATACAACTTTCTTTAAAAATGGAAGTAAAATTTCAAATTTTATTTTAAAATTGATGTAAAAAACATTCCACATTTCTGTTACCGTATTTTCCGGTAATAACGCCGCGGCGTTAAACTATATTTTTGTTTTTCGGAAGCAAAAATGCGGCCAATAACTGGGTGCGGCTTGTAAGTAGTTCCAAAGTTACAGCTGATCATTTAACCCCCCCTCCAAAAAAAAACCCAATCTTAAATCTGGTTAAGGAACAAAATAATCCATGATCTTTTTCCATTCCTATAAAAGTCTCGCATGGCGAAAACCCATCACGGTGTTTACGTATAGTAACATTTCTCAGAATCAAAAAACAGTACTTTGATCGGGCATTGCATCCAATCGAATCAAGTAACTCTGTATGCCATATCAGGAATAACCCCTCCCATTTTCCCCCTCCAATATTCGCCAGCGCTAAACCTTACCTATAGGCGTCTAATTATACTCTATGTTCCAAATCTTTTTCAGCATTACAAAATATGCATATTCGCGTCTGGCAACAACTCAAATTAATTTTATTTCACGTTCTTCGTTCGATTTTATTCATTTTATTAGTGTTCTTGCTCCGATACTGATTATTTTCCGTTATGTTTTCGAACAATTCTAAGAGTCGAAGTTATACAGAAAAGTTTAAATTAAACGCTATCTCATTAGCAAAAGTTAACGGCAATAGACAAGTAGCACGAGAGCTGAATGTGGATGAAAAACGTGGCGAAAGCAGGAAGAAATACTGTTGAAAATGCCGAGAGAAACGAGCTCAACGTCGCGGACCGAAAGCACAGTGGCCAGATTTGGAAAAAGAGCTTTGTGACTGGATTGAGAATCAAAGGGAAAATGGTCGATCTTTATCAACTGTTTTAATAAGAATAAAAGCGAAGCAGATGGAGGCAGAGAATGGTCTAGCCGATTTTAGAGGTGGACCATCATGGTGCAACCGATTTTTTAAAAGAAATAATCTGACCGTGAGAGCCCGGACAAGTGTTGGCCAGAAATTGCCCAAAGACTGGGAAGAGAAGAAAACTTCGTTTTTAAAGTTTGTGAAAGAAGAGATTAAAAACTATGCACTGAAGCCATCGGAGATAGGGAATATGGATGAGGTCCCTATATCGTTCGACATGCCTGCATCTCACTCAGTAGATTTTGTTGGTGTGAAATCTGTCCCTATCGTTACAACAGGGAATGAGAAAAACAGTTTTACCGTGGTGCTTTCATGTTTATCCTCAGGTCATAAATTGCCTCTGATTGTTATTTTTAAGAGGAAAACAATTCCTAAAGAAAATTTCCCTTAGGGAATAGTTGTGCTCGCAAATCAAAAAGGCTGGATGAACCAGGACGTTATGCAGGAATGGGCAGAAAAATGTTGGAGAAAAAGACCGAATTTCATTTTTCAAAAAAATTGTCTACTGATCATGGACTCGATGAAAACGCACCTTTCAAACGAAACGAAAAAATTTCTAGGATCAGAGAAAACAAGACTGGCAATAGTACCTGATGGGTTGATTAAAATATTGTAACCTCTGGATTTGTGTATAAATCGGGCATTTAAAGCTCGCATGCGTCATCACTGGGAATCGTGGATGTCGGCAGAAAATCATATGTTTACAAAAGGAGGCCGGATCCGTAAAGCAACTTATTTCGAAGTTTATGAGTGGATCTTGGACTCCTGGAATAAAATTCCGAATGGTATGGTAGAGAGAGCCTTTCAAAAAGCCGAAATTATCGATTTTTCACAAAATAGCACTAATGGGATTCCTGCAATTTCTAGTGTGTCTTCCGATGATGAAAATGGTTCAGATGTTGATGAACTTTTGCCATCTGAACACTTAAAAATGTTCCAGACTGACAGTGAGGACGAGGATTTTGACGGATTTTCTGAAGTAGAAAACAGTCTGTAGTATATATATATATATATATATATATATATATGCATATGTATATTCTAAAAATAGATAAATAAATTGTACTAATAATGACGTATTGACAAACATCGTAAATTTATATATTACATAGTAAGTTATTTTAATTTAATTGTTTAATTTTATGTGTACTACTTCATAGTATTACCTAAAATAACACATCTAAACTTGATAAGCTTGATTCTATAATACTTTTTAAAAGGTGCAGCGTTATTCTCGGTGCGGCGTTAAACTAGTTCTATAAATAGAAATAATTATCTATTTGCGGCATTATACACGGTGCGGCGTTATTACCGGAAAATACGGTACATAAATTCCACTTTTCTTCAGTAATAAAATTTCTGCCTTAAATAAGGTTAATAAAGACAGAAGCATTCAGATTAAATTAATAGAATTGACTGAATTAAGAATGATTATATTATTCCTGGGGTTGATTAAATGAAATTCCCGAGAATGATTATATATTTACTGGGGTTTCCTTATGAGAAAAATCTCATAAGATCTTCCAGAGATTTTTTTTCATTATAAAGTTTCAAAAGTCAACTTATATAGTATGTTCCAAAAGAAAACTCATTTCTATGAAAACTTGTTGTTTTCTTTTACAGATGTTTGAAGAACTGGTCTCTTTATAAGAATATCCATAATTTATCCAAATGTATTAAAGAATATCCATTTCTTGGAAGTTCTGTGGTAAAACAAGAAGATATCAATGAAACTACAAAAAAGGACCTTTCAATCTTCGTGAGACAAACATGCAAAATTGTTTAAGCATATTATTATTTATCTTCGGTTAAAAGTAATATTTTGAACTAAAAATAAGAGGTTTTTCTTAATTTAATTTAATTTTTTTTTAAATGTTCACAAAATTGTAGCTAGAAAGATTAACTAACATGATCGTCATTTGTGAGATGTAGGTAATACGCCAGATGCACAGATTATATAAATGCTTCTAGTATTAAACCCTTGAACAATAAATTTATGAACTATACATTAAAAGTATAAATCCAATACACACCCGACTCAATACTGGTTGTTTGAGTGTGGTCTATAATACATATACTAAATTTGAGCTTAATCGGATGCACTATTCCGGAATTATCATGTTCACTCAGTCACTTATTCTCTCTGACTGACATCCATCACCATAAAAGTAGGATAAATGAATCCAGGGACTGTATGGGAAAAGACAGTGAATCGTAGTTTGTTTATATATCAATCTGTAAACAAAACATTCTATCGGGGATCTCATGGCTGCGAGGGTTTGCGCACCCATCTCTGCCAGCCGCCTGCGAGCGGTGAGGTCTCGGGTTCGAATCCCGTTAACCCATGGTTGTCATTTCCACCCCCTTCTTCTGTGTTTGTACATCTGTTGTGCTCTTTGTTATTAATAAATATTATATGGAATTCATAAATGTCAAAACGGATATTCAGGGGTATAAGACCATCCTCGAGTATGCAGTCAGAAACCTCAAGAACAATTCAAACAAACAAACAAACATTCCATCTGTCAACGATTTTGGCACAATTTTAGGGCAATGGATGCGCCATTAAAGAATGCCGCTTCGGATGTTTTGACTGGTAACCAAAAAAGGCAAGTCATGTGTATATAGTCACTTTGGTAGAATGTGCGAATGTTTGGAATTTTCAATTTTTTTTTTCTGTTATAGATGGAAAGGAATGAAATGGAAGTATGAAAAGGAAGTGTGTGTGTTTGTTGGAAGTGGGGTGTGAATACAAAACTAAATAAAAGAAACTGTTGTTTTTACGTTATGCCGGTGGGTGAAGGGATATTTTGGGGCAGTTAATTAAAGCAAACAAAGGTAAGTGCTTTTTTTAATGAATCTTTGCATTCTTTAAGGTTTCTTAGATGAATTTTAAATTAATGCTTGATGTTTTTATGGTTTTGTTACAGCTATTTATGTGCTATATCAAGTGTGTTTATGTGTTAATTAAGCAATGTTTCTTTGAGTTAAAAATGGGCCAGTGTTTGCCTAGTTTACATTAACTAGACATCTAGGTTGCTTAATTCACTGCAGTGTTTTTATGTTAAAAATGGTCCACTGTTTGCTCATTTTTAATTAGCTGTTGTTGAATATGAGACTTCTTTAGGCTAAATATGGACCAGTGGTTGAAGATTTTTGAATTAGAATTGGATGTGTTTATCTGCTTTCGTTAGTGCGAATTATTTGCAATTTTAATTTGTCTAAATTATTTAAGTGAATCTGAGTTTTAGCTATTGTCATTCACTTAGAATTGGTGTTCCTTTGTCACAATTATTTTAATGTGCTTTGGTAATAATGAAAAATGGCTGCTGAAGCTTGGCGACCACCAACCTCCAGAAGGCTATCGCCATACGGCACGCACCATCTTTTTTTCGAATCCAGAAGACCTCAAAATGTGTCAGTACATAAAAGTGGGATTTTTTTCATGATTACAGTACTTTCCTTACACAGTGTTCAGAAAGTGAAAATGTACATTTTTTATTCAATTTTATATGCATCCTTTTTACATATTATAATACTTACACTGGGTATCATTAAAGAAAAATCACAAAAATAATGATTACTCAAAAAGTTATACAGTCAACTCCAATTATAGTGAACATCTGGGGACTGGCTAATTTCGTTCACTATATCCGAAGTTCACTATAAGCGATGTGTTTCCAGATGAACAAGGAATACATTATATACATAAGTAAAAAATAGTGTTTTATACCTGTACTGAATATTTATGTAAATCAAACATAATTAATCGTATCTATATCTTATTACTCCTAAGTGCTACAATAATTTGGGAGATTCCATTCAATTGACTGGAAAGTGCTATAACCGATCAAGCAACAGCATGTAGTGGTAATCCTTAACCCATGCTATTGCACTGGGAATGGAAAATGGAATCGTTCAAGGACAAGAGAAACATGTCCGTTTTTGTTCACTATGAAATGTACCCTACTTTTTGTTAAGTGCTTAGTAGCCGAAAAATGCTTATCTTTTAAGCACAGGGGGTATCGGATAAAAGGAGTATGTGGAGGCATACACCACAAGACTTGGGCTATTTTGTAAAGGAATCGAAAAGCTGAAGATAAGTATGCATCACTGCAATGAATAAATTCCTGGTTTCGCAGCAGTCAAGAGTCTAAAAGCCCTTTCTCTAGTTCGCTACTGTTAACCTCTACCCCCACCATGTTAGCCTAATCACTTATAAGTCCCCTGTATTTTGGAACAGATGCTTGATAATCTCTTTGTGTATTTATTGAATGCAATGCAGACAACCTTTTAAAATGCAGACATCAAAAAACTTCATCTCTGCCATTTCCAGAATTTTGTAAGTTATGTTTTTAGGTTCACTAAACCCCAGAAGCAGAATTTTTTTTGCCAATCTGCGACAGTTTTTTAGGCACTGAAAAAAATCTGTAGCATAATTTTACAATAACGGAAAAAAATCATTAAAAACAGTTAAAAATGCATTAAAATCTGTTGGTAGCACTTTCGGTGGCAGCCACCACCTTCTTCAGCTCAGGTCTTAGTTCCAAATGCCCAGCTCTCTTCCTCAGCAAGGCGTTCCACCCAGGATCTATCTGTGCATGCGTCATATCATTTATAGCGCCATCTGTGGTTATAATCTGTAAGGCTTCCATATTTAGGGCATAATAACCATTTTTGTAATTGGCGAGTTTTTGGCTATTGTTAAAGTTGATTTCTATGGGGCGTTCTTGGACTAATTTTGCGAGGACAGTAGTGGTTTTATTGAATTTAATGTCAGTTTGATGTTCCTTTTTTCAGTCTTTGATTTTTCGTTTTGTCATACCAATATAGCATCCAGGTTTATTAGTACTATTGTCTGTAAAGCTTAATTTATAAATACCGGCGGTTTCAGCGGTATAAAGAATACTCGACGTACGTCTCGCGACTCGCATTTTCTGCTACGGGGACTATAATCGAAGTCATGTTCATTAAAACCGAAAAATGCTATGCACATTACTAATGTAAGTGAATCGGGACTACCGATTCGCGTTCATTATATCCGGGTTCACTATAACCGGAGTTGACTGTATATAAAATTTAATGAAACTCACCCACAGTGTATGACAGATAGTAAGCTAGAAAGTACCAGGCACTTGTGGTATTATAGAAATTAGCATATGTATAAAATCAACAAATTGGATGCGTAAGTTTAGTATAGGAAAAGCACCTTCAATATGGAATATTAGTCCCCTTAGAAGCAATGCAGCACCAACAGGGATGTGTGATGCTTTCAATTATGCAGTCTGTGAGTTCTGATGGAAGGGAGAGCCATTGCTCCTTGCAAAGTAGTTGCAAGTGTGGCAAGAGTCACATCAAGGCATCAAGGATGTCATCTCACAGGTCTGAGCAGGGGCGTAGCCAGGTGGAGGGGATATCGGGATATATCCCCGCCGAAATTTTTGGATTAGTGATGAAATTCCGTCTATTTATACACATATAAGTTCATATCCCCCCCCCCCCCGAAAAATTTTCCTGGCTACGCGCCTGGGTCTGAGCATTGATGGTTGCCTGTGGAAAGACATGGAGGTCTGTGCGGCCACCCAAAGAGATCCCACCCTAAACACAGACACAGCCTCCTGCGTATGCATCTCTTTCACGGATTTTGGATGGATGATAATGGGTTCCAGGTTCTCGCACAATCAAACAACACCTACTATCGCTCTGGAGGCTAAACCTAGACTCAGCCGTAAACAGAACAGCCATCCAATGGACATGTTGATGTGCCCACCTGAAGCGTTTCCTTCTGTGGCGTGGTGAGAGGGGCACACAAATGGCTGGTCACTATGCATACAGACCACCTTCGTGAAGCCATGTACGCATGGCTGAAGTTGATACCAACCTTTCGGTGGCTACAACAAGGGAGGATGTGATTTGCACTGAAGTTGCAGTTCTATTCCTTCCTGTACATAACGACAAATAACAACATTTGTTAACATTTATTGGACAACATATTCAAATTTCATACGAATTGGCTTATTTTTGAGCGAGTTATCACTGTTTATATGATTTTTCTTTATTTTTTGTAAACTGGTGTAGATATGCTTTATATAACTTTTAAATAATTATTTAAAATATATACATCAGGTATGAGCAACCTTTGAAAAGTTGTGTGCCAAATTTTAGGATGTTAACAAAGTTGCAGGCCAAACTTCAGGATGTTTGTGAAGTCACGGACCATATAACTGGGAATTATATGAGAATTTGAATAGTTTATATGGGCTTTATACAGAGTTTATTTATGATCCGCAGGCCGGATCGAAAGCCATGACAGACTACATCTGGCCCGCAGACTGGAGGTTGCCCATACGTGGTATGTATAGATCTTTTTCAAATGATGCTGGTTTTCTTTAAAAATGCATATTTAAAAAAAAAAAAGAAAGAAAAAGAAAAGGAGTTTTGGAAGGTGAACACGCTTGTACTTACTTCCCCATCATACGCACCAGAAAACATCAATGATAATGCAGATGGATGTTTGGCCATACATTGAATGCCATCTTTATGACCATCTAAACTGCATATGAAAGGCTTTGCTAGCAAACGTTCTAACTTTACTGCGTTTAGCGCTCTTGTATATTCTCTAGCCACTTCAAAAGGATGAACAGCTGGATCAAAGTTTCTCTGAACTAAATGGAAAGTAATAAAATTACACCATACAAATAAAAAGCATGTACTCATTTTAAAAACTCATCAGAAGTAAATATAATTATTCTAAAATATATAAATTTACACATCATGAAAATTCTAATATGAAATATTTTTGTTTTTGAAAATCTTTTTCAAGGGAACACTTACTGACATTTTGTAAAACAAAAAGAATAACAATAATTTGCTAGAGATTTCGGATCTGTCTGAGACTCCTCTCACCATGGCCTAATGGATAAGACATGATAGATAGCTTAAGTGTGGAGGTTCAGCGTTCTGCCCTATTGCGCGGCTGTCGATCTAACGGCCTCGAACTTTGTGTGATCGGTTTTCTCCGGATATAAATACGCGTTAGAACCTATCAAAAAGTCTCCCGACCAAGCACACTCCCAGCCTTGGTCGATAGCCTTTGCGTAGCTCTGCCAAAACACTGCACAAAAAAATCGGATTTAACTCTAAAATTCATTGACCAGCAGACATAATTATGCAAGAACTGGACTCGATTTTTCGAATCATCTTAAGGATTTACAATCAAAAGAAATGAACAAATTAAAGTAATAAATCAAATAATAATAATAAAACGTCACTCACTTCGATGTATGTCATGCTTCGTTTCCCTTAAATAATCATCAGGATTCCTTGACAACACTTTAACTTTCATAATTACGTTTAATAACTACATAAAATATAAATAGCGAGGACTTCTTATGAGTATAAATCAATTTTCACTTCCTATTGAATAAAGCCACATGTAAACCACGAAGTGCCAGACAAGGCAGCGCTCTTAAAATAAAAACATGGAGTCCCAGTCCATGATGGTTTGTTTGTTGCATGGTTTGTTGTGTTACATGGCTAACTCCAATCGTCTCATCTCACAGCTATCCAATCCAAACGGGGCGAAAATCCCGAATACGCCGTAGTTGGGATTATCTCCGCTATGGCGCTAGTGTTATAACCGCCTCAGGGCGATTTAAAGCGGGGCCTTCGCAATACGCCGGCGAAGTGTGACGTCAGAGCAATGGCGGCGGCACAAACAAACCTCCATCCATGTTAATTTCCCATAGGATTAAGAAATTTTAATTGTGTCTTTTTATTTTGTCCGATTTAAGGTTTTTGATACTCATATTCGGTAACGGGACGGTAATTATTCTTTGATTCATTAGCTAGAATTGTGAATTGTTTCTTGTAGGATTTGTAAATGACTAAAAAAACTTGAATTTGCTTAAGCCTACCGTGCTTCAGATGTAAATAAACAAACGACATGGCGGCTGTTATGGCTGACTAACACACGCGGCTTCATTCAAAATATTGCTTATTTTCTTTTCTCTCTTTTCATAAAGTCAATTTTTGGTGTTTGCTGGCTACAGCGTATGTCACATAAGATTATTAATTTTTTTTTAAATCGGGGTGTTACTTAACATTTGGGAGTAATTTATCGGACATTTTTTCTGTTTACTTTTTATGGTTAGTTTATAGTTTTTAAATTTGCTGGTGTGTTTATTTCTTTCGGTGTGTTTATTCATAAGGTCTTATTTGCTATTGTTGATTAAATCGTTTGTGTTTTAAAAGTTAGCGTTATTTTCAACTGCTATTCTGAGAGCCGTATTTTTGTAATTATATTTGCATTATCTTATCCAGAAAAGGTTGCAACTTGAATCCGCCCCCCCGTAACAAATCAAGTTTATAATATGAAAATTTGACTTATTTTGTAAATTGAAATGCATTAATGAAAGAATTGACCAAAAAATATTTTTCTTCCCCACTTTACAGGCATTTTTCTTTTCCTTCCCTGTGTAGGATTTAAAGATAGAATTAACACATCACTACTTGTTGTAACAGAAAAATAAACTTTTATTTACCAAAAACACAACACAACGCGTACAGAGAAAAACGTGCGGACGCTCCAATAGGGAAGAGCGGGCTTCTCTCGAAAAAGCGCACAAAACATTCTTGGAGTAGAAGTTGAAGTACTTAGCTTGTGGGGTGGCGCTGCATGTAACACAGGCCTTACAAAATATTTATTTGATAAAGGTCGCTACATGAGTATCTCCCCAGTGAACAGGGTGAACGATCAAAGAATACACATTTTTTTTTTTTTTTTGTAACATTACAAATATAGGAATGCAATGGAAATGAAAGAATAACACAAACACAAAAGAAAAAATATATACTTAATAAAATAAAATTAACTTGCACTATATCATTGTGATTAATCTTTTGGGAAAATGTACATGCCGCCCACTCCGAGTTGAAGTTGGGGGAAGAATTTCAGGTTTACTTGTTGGGGGAAGAATTTCAGGTTTACTGTTAGCGACATTTGGTGGTTGAATATTTGATTGTTTCGAGGAATCAGAAAAATCTGCGGATTCCGACAATATATATGCAGGTTTTAGTCGATCTATGGATACAGTCATCTTCTTTTCCTTTGTTTTGATTGTGAAGTATTTATCTTTTCTTGAAATGACAGGATGTGGACCTGTGTAAGGTGGTGCAAAGGGAGGTTTTGTAGAGTCAACACGTGTCAGAAGGTTGCGTGTTCAAATCACGTCCGGGTCACCATTGTAGGATTTAAAGATAGAATTAACACATCACTACTTGTTGTAACAGAAAAATAAACTTTTATTTACCAAAAACACAACACAACGCGTACAGAGAAAAACGTGCGGACGCTCCAATAGAGAAGAGCGGGCTTCTCTCGAAAAAGCGCGCAAAACATTCTTGGAGTAGAAGTTGAAGTACTTAGCTTGTGGGGTGGCGCTGCATGTAACACAGGCCTTACAAAATATTTATTTGATAAAGGTCGCTACACCTGCATATGCTACTATTTATTAAAGCTAAGTGTTGAAAATTTGGTGGTTTTTGTTATTAACATGTGTAAATGTAATACTTGCTTCATAGCTTTTTTTTAATAATTATTGTGATACAAACCTGATAGTAAAATTTCCCTATTTATTTTTGCATCTTGTTTTATTAAAATACCGACTACTGTGCTTGGACATTGACATAAATGGGTAAGGGCTAATGTGGGCTAACCCCCATATGCAAGCTCTTTATAATGATCACTATTCCTAATGATTATCATTATATTCCATCATGATCATTAAACGGTATGCAAGCTCACAGAACGACAATAATTTTCTTTAACGTACCTGGAAAAACTGCTGAATTTATACCGACTGGTTCAGACCACTCATTATCCGTAGTAATCATCAATATTTGAATGTTTACAGTGAAGAAGAGGCTGTGTACTTTGGAGATCATGGACATTTGCAAACATTTTTACATTTGTAAGGTTCCAGGGACCCCTAACCCCCCCCCCCACACACACACACACACATAGTTATGCCACTGCTTGGGTGACATGTCCTATGTGACTTCTTTTGAGTTCTGCATGCAGTGTGTTGCTATTATTTTGCACTGTGAATTTATAAATTGTATTCCCTTCTCTGTCCGAAATTATCAGATTAGTTAGCATAAGCTGTATGTCATGCAGATACAAGGTTTATTTATTCACCATTTATTTCATATCCCCCCTGCCCTCCGAAAATTTTTCCTGGTTGTGCTCTTGAAGTGACAGTTTGTTTACATTTTTAGTTTCCTTTACTTTTGTAGTCTGTTTTTTTTAGGAATGTGATCGATTATTTTCTTATGCCTAATGAGTGCTTGTACAATTTTGCTGTACATTTGAAGCAGCAGCATTGTACTTGTACTTTTTCGGCTTGTAAAATAGGATGAAGTTATCTGCCCAGTTTTACAGGCTGCAAGAGTAAAAGAAATCTGCAGATAAGTGGTGAAGACAGATGGCAATGTGATCCCTTTGTGTGAGTATCATGATTAATTAAAACAAATTTATTAATGTATTTTATGTATTTGTAATTAAAAAAATGAAAACATTCCAACAAGTTTTAATTTCTTAAAAGTCCCTTAGAGAAATTCCAAAAACAATGATCACTATTGTCCAATTACTGATTGTCGACTATGCATGTATGTTTAATGACATACATGCATAGTCGACAATCAGTGTTCATCCTCAGGGCCTGATTAACACTTTCTGATACTATAGGCCTGCTGTTATTTTGCGTCCCCCCCCCCTCCCACCTATTCCTATCCTATTCCACAAGTATAAATAATAAATATTGTAGTTTTGAAGCCCCATGACTTTTTTTACTATATGCCCGGGCCTCATGGGCCTATTCGGTAATCAGGTTCTGTTCATCCTAGGTGTTTTTCAAAGGGCACTGCGGACTGCCCGCCCTTTAAAGCAAAAACCCTGCCCTACTTGCACTTTGAAAAAAAAAATCGTCACTGTTTAGCCACTCAAAAACAGC
>JAWZYV010006077.1:0-21175 GCA_038373885.1 Cheiracanthium punctorium | reverse complement strand
GTTTCACACTTTAGCGATTAAATTAGGAACCCATAGGATTTAACTGATCTTCGTTGCGGTCGCACGGACCACATGTTTAGACTCTTCACCGATAGCTCATTGATTAATCAGTCTCGACTCACTAATTCTCACAACTCGATTGACGACTCTTTCTTTGTTTAACTTCTCACCACCGCTGCTCGTGATGCTCTCTCTCTGGTTTGCACTCTCCATTACATTATAGAAGGCGCGGTGATACACGTGCAAACGCAACAGGCTGAACGGATTTGGATAAAATTAATGAAGAACGTAGCTTATACACTGGATTAACATATAGGAAACCTTTCATGCGTAATGAAAGGTTTCACACTCTAAATAATTCTTATACGCTACGCTCTACGGGCATCTTTGTAACTGCAGAACCGATTCTTGAACTTTTTTCACTGACAGAAAATTATACTATTCTCGGATATTATGGGCTACCTTTCACGCATATATCACAAATACAGGGACACCCATAAGTAGGCCCGGACTGGCGGCGCCTTTGGGGGCCATCGGCTGGCGATTGAAAAGGGGCCCATTACCGGTAAATTTAGAGGGAATAGAATATAGGGATATGTAATAGTTTAAACTTAGGCTGAGACGTTACATAGACAAAGTGACATTATCATTGTATTCTCAGAATGCCAAGTAATTTATTTATTTTATTTTTATTTATTTTATTTATTTTTTACAGAATGTTGAACAGTTCAGCACTATAGGTGGCATTCTTGGCATCTGGTTGGGAATTTCTCTCTTCTCTGTGGCTGATATTATTAGAAGAGCCTGCATCTGGATGACTTCTAAAATTAGAGCTCCAAGAATATTAATTATCTAACACAATGGAAATATGAAAAATTACACAGTGCTTTGCAAAATTATAGGACACCTACTATTTTTCGAAGTTTTTAAATATTTATAATGCGTTAGTAAAATAAACTATTGAAATATAAATTTATACCTTTCAAAATGTATTTTTAATATTAAACATTGCGAGTTCTGAATAATTTGCAAAATTTAAAAAACAAAATTGAAATATTTGGTGTTGCAAAATTACAGAACACTATTAATATTTATCGTAAGTAATATATTACAGTAATTAATTAATTTCTTTTATAGTTTTGTTGTATTTTTTTGGAAAATGCTAAGAGATAAAAAGCTTACAAAAAAAGAAATTCGTAAAATTGAAGTGTTACATAAGAGAAATGTTTCAATAAAGAGCATATCTGAAGAACCTAAAAGATCGCGCCACGTAACTCAAAATTATCTAAAGAACCATATGCTTATGGCAAAATATATTCTCCGGATCGTAAAAAAAAAAAAAAAAAAAAAAAAAAAAAAAAAAAAAAAATCGAAAAAATGAAACAACCATTGTTCGAAAAGCATCGAATTCCACGGAATGCCCCGCATAAATTAAAAGCAAATTGAAATTATAGGCTCACAAAACCACAATTTGGAGAAGACTTAAGAAAAATTCATTTATCCCACATGAACGAATGAATAAAACATCTCGATTGCTACAACGTCATAAAGATATTCGACTGGTATTCGGTCGACGGAACATGAACCGAGACTGGAAATTGATAAGTTAAATTTCTCAGAAAAACTATGCTCTGTAATAATATGTTTCTTAAAAATTCTAAACTCAGGTTCTTGTTCTAGGTCATTTTTCAGATGGGAAAAAAAAAAATTCATTCTAAAATGCCCCGACGGATTTAATGGATATTGGCGAGACTTCTGAAAATAAAGATGCCTTTTTTTTTTTTCTCAAAGCGAAATTTTGGTACCGTTAATGTCTAATTTGAGTTCCTTTTTCTTTCTCAGGAAAGCTTGATATCCAGTATATATCCAATAGAAAAAATAGCTCGGAGTACATTACAGTACTCAAAACTGCTACGTTACCATTTCTTCAAAGATACTGACGAAAGAAATCAATTTTCTCTCAAGATAATGCTTTAATTTGTGCAAGACTTTTCGTGGAATTCGATGCTTTTCGAACAATTGTTCTTTCATCTCGTTTGAAAAGCTTTCTTTTACGTCCTGAAGAATTTTTTTGCCATAAGCATATGGGTCTTTTGAATATTATTGAGTTATGACATTTTTGAGTTCTTCAGATATGTTTTTTATTGAAACATTTCATTTACGTAACACATCATTTTCTCAAATATTTTAATTCTTGGCATTTTCTAAAAAATACATCAAAACTATAAAATAAATTGATTAATTAGTAATATCGATGAAAATATTAAAAGATTATCGATATAAAAGTGTTCTCTAATTTTGCAACACCAAATATTTCAATTTTCTTTTCTAAATTTTGCAAATTTATTTAAACTTGCTATATTTAGTATTAAAAATACTTTTTAAAGGTATAAATTCATATTTTAATAGATTTCGTTACTAATATTCAAGAACTTCGAAAAATCATTGGTGTCCTATATTTTTGCAACGCGCTGCATTTTTCATCTTAATTAAATCATATTTACTTTGTAAAATATCGATTAAAATGTTCTTTGGTGCTCTTTTTGCTCCATTTCTATTCAGTAAATTTTGCACGCAGACAGACAATTTCGCACCATTGTCGATTTTAAAATCATACCATGAAGAAATCAGTATAAAGAGACGAAGAACGATGATGGAACGATAATGGACTTATTAATACCGAAAAACATATACATATGTTGCACCTCACAACATTAAAAAATACTTGATCATGTTGTTCAAGAACCAAAGTCCTTTTCAAGAAAAGTTTGTGCACATGTATTTTATCGAAAAAGGAAAAAAATGAACTCCATCAGCCTTTGCCGCACGTCTCTCCAAGAGAACAGCTACTTCTCCGCGCTCCGAACTCAACCCTCGTTGCCATTCATACAACCTTAAGCAGCATGATTTTCTCCTCGGTTTGCGGAATAGACAAAGCGCGGGATGGCGCGTCACTCGTGATCTTTTCTCTTTCCCGTGTCTGCTCCTGCTGTCGACGTTGGAAGGAAACTCGGGGAAGCGTTTTTGGCAAGTGCTGCGTTACGCAACAGAACACTAAGTTGGAAAGCACAAACTGTGAGATAATTTATTCTCACTGTGCACCAGTGGCGTAGCCAGGATTTTATTTCGGGATGTGCAGGGTATCAAATTTAAAGCTAAAGATAAATTGTAAGCTAAATATCAAATTGTAAGCTAAGTAAAGGGTCCCATTTCGGGGAGCAAGCCCCCTGAGCCCCCCTCTTGCTACGTCCCTGCTGTGCACCAAGTATTAATCAACCTGCAGTTAAATGCTACCTTCCTCACTAAAAAGGAAAAATAGGTCTCTAATCAACAAATAAAAGCGTGTTAAAAAGAATGGCCTTAACATATTCTTGTACTCAACTCTTCCATAATGTAATGGATCAATATATTTTGTAAAAATAAAAATATTGCCGTACCCAGGATTGGAACCTGGGTTATTGCGGCCACAACGCAAAGTACTAACCACTATACGATCACGGCCACAGTAAAAAAGATTAACTTATCAAATTATTGTATTGTCATCGATCCTTTATATATCTACAAAGTTTAAATTAAATCTGACCGTTTAAAGTGGGTCAAAATCGAGTTCAAAGGAGTCGGTTACAAACATACAAGCATACAAACATACATACAGGTGAAGCTAATAAAAGCGTGTTAAAAAGTGTTACATGCATGTACATATAATGTTATAAATAATGCACAGTTAAAAATATATTTGAATTATTCGTTTTCTTCGTTTTTCATTAACAGAGCTGTAATTCATGATTATTAGCCCCAGAAAATAAATTTTAAATCAAAGCAAATACATTATATATATCTTAATACACTATACAAAAAATATATATTTTTTTAATAAATAGAATATAATTTCACTATAGTCTCTAGTTATAAAACGAATTCAGAATACAGTCAGAATACAGAAATGCAATCATGGTTAAACGAGCTGTGAGATATAATTAAAGCAGCAACCAAATTTATTTACATGAAAAAGGTAAAATAGTACTTACTTCTTGGATTGGAGATATCTTAACTTCATTTGTTTTAAACAGCTAGGAGATTTTTATAATCCAATTGTAAGAAACTATGTCCATTAAATCAAAGTCTTTACCAAAAGCATCCCCTCCATCTTTAGCTTGAATTTATTTCACAACTGTGAAAATTAAAAAGATATATTTGGTATTCGGATATAAAATAAAATTATCGCAGGCGAATACACCGAGAAGTAAACTTTGCCGTGTCCACTGCATTAACGTAGCACTCACAGCAAAAGGACTTAGCATTAAGTAAAATACTATACTCCAATTATCCGCAACCGTCTGTTACATGCGTAATGCGACGATATTTTTGTACATTTAAAGGATCTTATCCAACTTGAACTGCGGGCAGAATGAGGAACGTACATGTTGCATTCGAAATTGCTAAAATCAGCTTTGTGGGTATTATTTTGATTAGGAGCGGAAGTGACTCGGAGACATTTCATTAGCCCAAGCTTGCAGGTGCCAGAGAGAGAACGGAAAATGTTCTTTTAGAACTAGACTTTCAGAAGAATCAGAGATAATTTTCGTTTTTTAGCAGAAATCTCATTAAAAAACAGCAAAAATCTTTCATTCACCAATAAGGGAGATTCTTCCGTGAAAACCAGGTTGATATTGTCTGTGAAATTCAGATTTTTTATAACAGTCTAAGCTAAATGGGAGATGGTATACGTAAAATGTGTTCGGTGCCCCCAATGTCCTCCATGTCCTAATGATATCTCTGGGTGTGGCGATCCAGGAGCTAAGTCTGTATGGTATCAGTTCCAAATTAATAGACCACTCCACAGAATTCAATACAGTAGAAAGGCAATGTCTGTAGTGGTGAGCCTTGCAGAAGTCATATGATTTTGGGTTGTGATAACTTCTTTGTTAAAGTTATCGGTTGATCGTGAGGAGCAATATACACTAAAAAGGGTTAAATAGAATTTTCTGCATTGCAAAGTGCCTGTTAGGCATTATAACTCTGAAAAAGAAGGGAATTTTAATTTTCTTAAACACTCACCTGGAAAAATCCTGAGAGAATTGCCAATCAGTCTCCAAGCTAAAGGAATGACTCTGCCTAAGGGAGACTAGTTCAGGAAAACACTCAAACTTAACTTTTAAACTTTGCTTTTATTGAAAACACTTTCATAACAAATATAACATGAAATTAATCTGGATTATATTTGTATATATATGCTTAAAATAGAACAATAGCACCACCCAAATTTTGTTTCCTTAAGACTGCAATTAGGCACAAATGACCTCATAATAAAATGAAGGGTTTAAAATTAGAATTTTAAAATCAATACTTCAATTTTAAATTATACATGTCAGAATGTTGTGTCAATTGAAAGTCATTTTAAATTGTCACTGATTATTAACCTGGAAAAAAATCAATTAAAATAAAGTGTTAAGTATTTAATAATTAATGGACTAAAAATGAATCATTCAATTTACACAGCAATCAATTACAAATGTGAATATTCAAAATGATGAAAAAGATTCATCAGCACCATTCTATCAAAATGATTCCTTCTTAAAGTTATGCATATCAATACAAATTTAAATACGAAAGAAAAAAAAATTATAGAATTTAACATGTTCACTTCAAACATAAGATTTAATTAATAATTACCAAGCTGCCGATAGTCGTTTCCTCTTTGCTATTATGGTTCACAGTATACACTAAAGTTTTTAAATTTTAGTCTAAATTATCTGCTAAGTTCTTCTAATTAAAACAGTTCTTGGGGTTATGCAGAATGAAGATTTGTTACACAGTTCACTTATTAACACGCAATATTTTAACAAACACTGAAATTTAATGCAGATTCAATTGTGGTCCCACTGACTTGTAGCATACGGAATGAAGGTTTGTTGCACAGTTCACTTATGTATACACAATATTTTAACAAAGGCTGAAATTTAATGCAGATTCAATGCGGCCACACTGACTTGTAGCATGCTGAATGAAGGTTTGTTGCACAGCTCACTTATTAATTCTAACTAATATTATAAATGCGAAAGTGAGTTTGTTTGTTTGTTTATTTGTTTATGACTCCTTCACGCCTAAACCGCTGAATCGATTAGGATGCATTTAGGATGCATCTACAGACCCCTTTTTTGATGAAGATCAAAAAAGGGGTCTGTAGATCTGTGGCCCGCGATGAACGTTTCGATCTTCCGCCATCTTGCTGGTAGTTAAGTCGAGCGATGGCAACGGCTGCCCTTTTTTCAGCATTGGGCAATCTATCCAGCTGTTCTCGGATTCTTCCATTTTTCAGCAGGTGTCAGTGCTGTTAAAAATAATCGTGACCATTTTTTTACGGGAAATGACGTGCTTTAAAAAGTAGAGGATTCTCGTGAGGAGCTATGTCACCCGCAACCACTTTTATAGAAATCCAATCTATTCTTCGTGACTGGCAACAGTCAAAACGTCAGAGTTGGGTGTTCCCAGAGCGCAATCACTGAGCGTTAAAGGGTTAATGTGTGTACGGTTGTGTGTTTGGATGTTTTTGACTGAATCACACAAAAATGGTTGAACGGATTTTGAAAAATTTGTAATGAAAATAGCTTATGCCCTGGATTAACATACAGGCAGCCTTTCAATCATATTACATAAATAATTCTTTTACAAAGACACTCAAAATAATTCTATTGCATTGCGCTCTATGGAAATTTTGTAGCTACTAAACCGATTCTAAAACTTTTTTCACTGATTGAAAGTTACATTATTCCTGAGTATCATTTTTGTTTGTTTTTGGATTAAGAACGATTGACTGCACTAGGGTCCTAGGCCTATATGGAAAATTCCTCTGTGGGGGACTTTCTAGGGGATCCTAACCCGTATTTACGCGAGGTTTTTTAGAAAACCACGGAAAACTGGGAGCGGCTAGGTCGACAGGCGCCACCGGGGTTTGAACCTGGCACCTCCCTCCTTGCAGTTTTGAGAGCAGAAGTTCTTGGTGGCATCCTAAGAACTCACTGGTGGCATCCTAAGTGTTATAGGATACCTTTAATGCATGTATCACAGATAGTTCTTTTACAGGGATGCTAATAAGAATTACATTACGCTCTATGTACATCTCTGTAAGTACTGAACCGATTCCTAAACTTTTTTTACTCATAGTAAGCTACACTATTCTTGAGTATTATAGGCTAAAACTCATGCATGTAGCGCAAATAGTTCCTTTAAGAGAACACTCAAAATAATTCTAATACATTACGCTCTCTGGGTATCTCTTTAACTACAGAACCGATTCTCAAACTTTTCACTAATAGAAAGCTGCTCTATTCCTGATTAACATAGACTAAAATTAATGCATATAGCATAAATATTTCTTTTACAAAACAGTTCTCAAATACTGTCATAACTGTCTCTATACTCCAAATGCCTGAAAAAAATTTAAATTTAGTAACTCTGCATATTCTCTTATTTTAAATGAAGTATACTACCATGCATTATACTTCATTTGAAACAAGTAAAAAGCAAATAATATTTAAATGCAGTTTCTTTTGTCGCAACAATATTTGTTATTCACACATGCTACATTTCTCTTGGGACCTAATTCTAAAGCCAACGCGGACGAAGTCGCGGGTAGCAGCTAGTACACAATATTTTAACAAAGGCTGAAATTTGATGCAGATTCAATTGCTGTTGACTTCTGTATGGTGATGAAGGATCAAAATTTGAATTCGGGTCTCAAGGAACTCTGCACGATATCAGCGAACGGGAGTTTACTTAGCACTGGTCACTGAGACACTGATCTGTGAACATTTTGCACCATCTGGATTAAAAATATCGAATTCGTTGAAGCTGGAAAATATTTTCATGCCTTCCACATTTAGTTCATATATCAGCAAAGTCTATACGTGAGATATAATTTTTTTTTTTTTACACAGATAGCATTAGATCAAAAAATTGAACTCGGGGTACCTCCAACCTGCAAATGACGTAACCGCCGAAAGCATAATTGGAGGACCCAAGCGTCGTCAATAGAGATGGCCAATGATTCGATGAGTCGAATCAGTGATTCGAATCTTGGTACTGAGTGGCTCAGTCTTTACACTCACTCTCTACTGATTCGAATCTCAAGCCCTCAAGGGAAATACCTTCCAAGTGCGAAGGGAAGAAAAACTTATTTTCCCTTTGCCGTTCCCAGAGATTTTCCCTTACTCTTTCAACTCTTTTCGACTCGTTACGACTCTGAGTCGATAGATGATTTGAAACAGTAAATGAATGGGTGTGGGTGAGTTGGTCACTGAGTTGGTGCAGCAACGAATCTTTACTGATTCAGTGTTTCGCTCTGTTTCGGTGATTGTATACTATCGTTGAGATTCGTTAGTTTTTCGAATCTTCTATCGACTCAGAGTCGAAAGGAGCCGAAAAGAGTTGAAAGGATGTTTCATTTAATTGGAAGGGTTTTTTCGAATCTTCTATCAACTCAGAGTCGAAAGGAGTCGAAAAGAGTTGAAAGGATGTTTCATTTAATTGAAGTTTTTTTTTTCGAATCTTTGGTGTTTCATTTCTTGGTTGGTGGTCGGATTTAAAGTTTTATCTGTCTGTGGGTGTGGAGTGGGTCGAACATCGTTTGCTTTTGGCGGGGGGCATAGGCGTTACTTCCTAAGGGCAAGAGGGGTCAATCTCCCCCCCGAAAAAAAAATTAAGAAAATCCCTCCTTCCAACTTGTCTGACTGATTTAATATTTGTTTAAAATTTAATGAAACATCCCTTTTCTACTTTTAACTTCAATATATGTCCCCCTGCCCCCACCCTCAAAAAAAAAAAAAAAAAAAAAAAAAAAAAAAACGGAACGTTAAGTTTACATGGTGGCGGATTTTCATGTGAAGGGAAATAGAATGAAATAAAGTTAGGATTGTGCTTGTCACTTTTAATGAAGGATACAGGGGCGGTATTAAGCGCTCTCACAAAAGGACTTTGTAGTAAGCAAAATAACATTTCGCTTTATTGCAGCAGATTTCGTTTTTTTTTTTTTTTTTTTAACCTTGTTTTTCGTTTAAGGGGAATGATTTTATTTTATTTCGTAATTCAGAGAAATACAAAATAGGGTCTAAAGCAGTGGCGTAGTTAGTATTATTGACAGTGGCGTAGCCAGGATTTTATTTCGGGGTGGGCTGGGTATCAAATTTAAAGATAAAGTTCAATTGTAAGCTAAGTAAAGGGTCCCATTTTTTTTGGGGGGGGCAGCAGCCCCTCAGTAGGACTGGGCCAAAAATCGACATATCGGTTTTATTTCAACATCAAATATCCGATATTCCCATTTTCATTTCAGTGAAATCTCGAATTCGATAAAGGGCAAAACTACAGGCCGGCCAGGGGCGTAGCCAGAAATTTTTTATGGGGGGGGGTTATGACTACTGCAACTCATATATATGTATACGTGTGTATGATAATGTAGTGAAGAATATACATTTTGTATGGCAAAAAATTCCTCATGGGGGGTTATGACCCCCCTAACCCCCCCCTTGGCTACGCCTCTGAGGCCGGCGATAAGAAAATCCTGAGATCAATACCAGCTTGTGATGCTTTTGCTACTGCTTTCTCTCGGAAAGCTTCTTCTTCTCTCATCGCAGAAAAAACAGCTCCATGGTTTATTAGTCTAATTACCATAATTAATTAACGTATATCTCGGAACCTATCCACCGGAGCGCGTTTTTATTGATTCTCGACCCCCATAGACTCAACACCCCACCGATACTTAAAATTTCGAATGCTTTGACACCAAACTTAACCTTTCAATCTTACAGGCCCAGGGGGTCATACGAAGCTCCCCTATATTTTCAATTTGTGCATTTTAAACACTAGCCTCCTCCGACGGTATCTCCAAAGTCTGGAAACCATCCCAGAGCAAATTTCTACATGATTGCAGTCTTTTCAGCCTCAATCATGGTTAATTAGTCTAATTACCATAATTAATTAACGTATATCTCGGAACCTATCCACCGGAGCGCGTTTTTATTGATTCTCGACCCCCCTAGACTCAACACCCCACCGATACTTAAAATTTCGAATGCTTTGACACCAAACTTAACCTTTTAATCTTACAGGCCCAGGGGGTCATACGAAGCTCCCCTATATTTTCAATTTGGGCATTTTAAACACTAGCCTCCTCCGACGACATCTCCAAAGTCTGGAAACCATCCCAGAGCCAATTTCTACATGTTTGCAGTCTTTTCAGCCTCAATCATGGTTAATCAGTCTAATTACCATAATTAATTAACGTATATCTCGGAAACTATCCATCGGAGCGCGTTTTTATTGATTCTCGACCCCCCCTTAGGAAACCCCATCGATACATAAAATTTCGAATACTTTGACACCAAACTTAACCTTTTAATCTTACAGGCCCAGGGGGTCATACGAAGCTCCCCTGTATTTTCATTTCGGGCAGTTTAAACACTAGTTTTACTGGAGCAAGGAGAGAGAGATGCTAACTGCCCGAGAACTCAGCGGAGAAGAAACCCGATGAATGGGTGAAGGGTGTTTAAATAGTACGGCTTTCGGCGCAGAGAGAGGGAAAATTTCTTTAGTTGTTTTATTGATTCAAGATTCGAATCACTGATTCGAATCATCGAAGTAGTGAGTGAGTCGAGATTCGAATCAGTAAAATGAGTCGAACCGACCATCTCTAGTCGTCAACCTCGTAGAAGAACTTCCTCGCTTCCAACTGAAATTTAGCGTCTCATCAACGGACGCGCTTTAAAATTGTTGCCACAAAGTTTCACGTGAGGAAACTTTCATCTTTCTCCTTGTAGGCATGCTTCCGATACTTGTTGATCGGGGAGGAAAAAAAAAAAACAGTTTTCCTGATGACGTTTCCCTCGCACTGGGGATTCGTTCGTAAGGCCAGAAGGAAGAAAAGTGTTCTATTTCTTTTAATATGAGAGGCAAAGGGTTGTATTGTTTATTTACTTCACAGAGACGCTTGGCGCGTGGGATAACTATCAGTGTTACGCTGCAAACTGTAACAGGTTGCCCGTGGAGTTGCCACGTGGTGTTAACCGAAAAATGTAGCCGTGTTTATTGGCAGAAAACTTTTCTTTAATTGACAGTACTGGAAGTTACTCAGAACAAGAGTCTTCTGTCTCGAAGAAAAAATTTAGCTGTTGCACTTGGATCCCGAAATTTTGGTATTCTCACTCATTCTACCCCCATCTCTAATAAAAAGCTTAATTACTTTCTTTTTAAAGAGCGTTCTATTCCAGAACTAGCAGAGGGCTCGCGTTCTTCGAACGGGGAGAATAACGTTCTAAAAACGTTAAAAAAAAGTTATGTAGCACAGGGATCGGTGTACCAGTCTCTCCGAAAGCGAACGAAAAACCAAGTCCAAACTAACCTTAAGGGGCGCAGTACCTTTAAAACCTTCAAAATAGATTTTTATATTTTAACATATTCTGAATATTCATACGTTTATCAATAAAAAACCGCATTCAAAAATTCCCATTAGATCATGAGTTATAACGATTTTGTAGGTCATTTTGCAGCCGGTAGAAGGTAGAAACGAATGTTTAAATCATGTTTTATGAGAATGACTAAATTTCAATTTGCGCGCACGATTACTTTAAATATAAATGCTAGCCTTCTGAAATTTATTTTCCAAGTGTATCTGCTTATAGTGTACACATTAAAATAAAAAAAATCTCATTATTATTTTTGTTTTGTTTAAATTAAAAATATATTATGTATTTTACACTATTTTGATAAATTTTCAAAATTTTTCTAAAATTTTAAATTTTAATCCCTCTTTTTGTATGTATTCTGATTTTAAGTTTACTGATCATTTTATTGTGAAGCGAAATACTATTTTCGAGAGAGCTTAGTTTAATAAACGAGTTCAAGGGGTGGGGGAAACAGTGAATCTATATAAATAAAATTAGACTTTTGTCTGTACATTTCTTGGAATTCAAAAATTTTGCGATTTCTACCCGTTTCAAGCACCCGGGAATCCGATGCGACCCTCAAAAAAAAGTTCGTCTGTCTGTCATTCGGTCATTCTGTCATTCTGTCCGTGACGCTTTTTTTGTTTAAGCATCACGTAAAAACGACTGAAGCGAATGATATGAAATTTGGTGTCATGATAGGTGGTCACTCAACTTAAAACATAGGCGTCGAATTTTTAAAAAATCTTGATTAGATTTTCAGATTTTGCGAAAATCCTTTCAAACTGCGTAAATTTGTGTTCAAGCATCACGTAAAAACGACTAAAGCGAATGATATGAAATTGGGTGTCATGATAGGTGGTCACTCAACTTAGAACATAGGCGTCGAATTTTCAAAAAATCTTGATTGGATTTTGAGATTTTGCGAAAATCCTTTCAAACTGCGTAAATTTGTGTTCAAGCATCACGTAAAAACGACTGAAGCGAATGATATGAAATTGGGTGTCATGATAGGTAGTCACTCAACTTAAAACATAGGCGTCGAATTTTTAAAAAATCTTGATTGGGTTTTGAGATTTTGCGAAAATCCTTTCAAGCTGCGTAAATATGTGTTCGAGCATCACGTAAAAACGACTGAAGCGAATGATATGAAATTGGGTGTCATGATAGGTGCTCACTCAACTTAAAACATAGGCGTCGAATTAAAAAAAAATCTTGACTAGATTTTGAGATTTTGCGAAAATCATTTCAAACTGCGTAAATTTGTGTTCGCACATCACGTAATAACTGCAAAGATGAAAAAATGATATTTGGTGAAATGATAGGTGGTCACTCACCTTAAACTATAAGCATCTAATTTAAAAAATTGATCAGATTTCGAGATTTTGCGAAAATCGTTTAAAACTGAGTGAATCTTTGTTCCCGCATTAAGTAATAATGACTAAAGCGAATGATATGAAATTTGGTCACATGATAGATGGTTGCTCAACATAAACTATAGGTGTCCAATTTTTTAAACATTTTTATTAGATTTTGAGATTTTGTGAAGATTCTCTCAAAATACGCTTATATTTCTTCAAACATCACGTAATAACGACTAATACGAATGACACGAAATTTAGTGATAGGATAGGTAGTTGCTAATCTTAATTTATAGGCGTTGAAATTTTAAAATATATTGATTACATTTTGAGATTTTGCGAAAATCGTTTTAAAATGCTGAAATTTTGTTCCAGCATCACGAAATAAAGACTGCAGGGAATGGAACGAAATTGGGTGACAGGATAGGTTGTCACTCAACTTAAATTCTAGCCTTCAAAATTTTTCAAAAATGTTGATTAGATTTTGAGATTTTGCGAAAATTATTTCAATATGCGTCAATATTCGTTCGCGCATCACATAATTACGACCAAAGCAAATTAAATGATATTACTTAGTTACTCTCTAACCTGTATATTTTAACAATACATAAAAATTATAACTTCGCTTTCTTTACTTTGGCAACATACTACATCCAGTCTGTGTACTCCTACAATGCTGACGAAAGTTCTTGCTTTTTGGAAATTTGCATTCACTAACCCGTCAAGGACGGGTACTTCAGCTAGTGATTTTATAACATCATTATATTCACTTGCTGAATATTGCGAGTAGGGAATTTTACATGACGAATTGATTCGAGACAAAAATAGTTGGAGGAATCATTGATAAAAGATTGAGCGAAAAACTGCAGCTTGATACTGAACTTATATTGTGTAAAGTAATAGAGCAGGTCAGACTGTCGGAGTCTGTGAAAAACCAACAAGAAGTGTTAAGTAGCCATAAGGCTTCTATCCAGGCAGTTATAAAAGTTAATAAAAGCGGTGTAACTAATAAAAGCTCTTTTCAAAAAGAAAAGTTTAATGAAAATAAAGCGTTCAATAGGAACAGAGATAAATTTAAAAATTTGGAATGTTACACATGGTGCGGAAAACACAAGCGCCAAACGAAATTCTGTCCTGCAAAAGACGTTAAATGTCGAAAATGTTTCAAAACGGGGCACTTTGAGAGGGTATGTTTACAAAAAGAAAAATCTGAAATTTCATTTTTAGGAATGATTACAGCTGCATCGAAGGATCACGATTATACTACCGATTGGACAGTACCATTAAAAGTTAAAAATGAAACTATTAATTTCGAAATTGACAGTGGGGCTGATTATACTGTCATTTCAAAAGCTATGTTTGTTTCAGCTTTCAAAAATAAGAAAATTGAAAAGCCCGATAGAAAGCTTTGCGGACCTGAAGGGAGTACACTTAAAATAATTGGGAGACTCCACGAACGTCTCAGATATGGAGACAAAACTACCAATGAAGTTACATATGTAATTGACGGTTTACAAAACTGTTTATTGGGAAAACAAGCAATATCTGCATTTGGCTTAGGTACGAAAATATTGGAAATATGCACCATAAATTCTAAACTAGAATTCCCTCACTTATTCAGTGGTTTCGGACTTATAAAGGGCAGTTATACAATAACACTAAAGCCAGGGGCAGTTCCATTTGCAGTACGTTCCCCAAGACGCATACCTATACCCTCGCTAAAGAAAACTTAATTCGAAATTAGAAGTATGGCTGAGAAAGGAATTGTAGTACCGGCACACACACCCACAGAATGGTGTTCCCCTATATTAGTAGTACAAAAAAATTATGTGAATGTAGAATATTTGTAGATTTAATTCAACTGAATAAGATTGTACAAAGAGAGTACCACAACCTCCCCACTGTTAAATATTCTCTTAATCTGTTAACAGGAGCGAAAATATTTTCAAAGTTAGATGAAAATTCCTCTCGAAGAAAAATCACCCTACCTTACAACTTTTATAACTCGCTTTTGGCAGATTCCGGTTCTTAAGATTATCTTTCGGCATTTCATCAGCACCAGAACAGTTTCAAAGACGAATTACAAACCTTTTAGAAAATACGTCAGGAGCAATCTGCCATATGGACGATATTTTAGTATTGGGGAAAGATCAAACAGAATATGATGAATCTTTGAAAACAGTTTTAAGATTGCTTTAAAAATTTGCTATAGAAGCTTTCCGAGATTATGCTTACAATATTGGAATCGTAGATTTGAGATATCCATTCAAGACGGACTTTTAATGAAAGGATGTCGAATCATTATGCTCCCTTGCCTAAGAAAACACGTCTTTCAGCAAATTCACGAAGGGCACATGGGAATAGCGAAATGTCGTGCGAGAGCAAGAACGTCGGTCTACTGACCTGGGATAAATAAAGAAATTGGAGAAATGGTGAAAAATTGCACTAACTGCATTGAAGAGGCAAGTAACCGCCCTCAACCTTTGATGCCCTCAGAATTCCTTGAAATACCGTGGGAAGTAGTTAGCATGGATCTCTTTAAGTTAAAAAACTACTGGTACCTTATAATATCAGACTACTATTCGAGGTACCTAGAATTTGCAAAACTCGAAATACTGACTTAGGATCATTGAACAATGCAAATCAATTTTTGCTAGACATGTAATACCCATTACAGTACGATCAGACAATGGATCCCAATTCCAAGTAATCAATTCTTCTGAATTTTCAGAATTTTACAGAAAGTGTGGTTTTCGACATGTAACATCAAGTCCTCGTTATTCCCTAAGTAACGGATTTATAGAATCTGCGTAAAAACTATCAAAGCAAGACTCAAGAAATCAGAAGATCCCTATATCGCATTAATGACGTACAGAGCCACACTCCTGGAAAATGGGTTGAGTCCTGCCGAACTTCTTTTTAATAGAAGAATACAGACAACACTTCCAATTGCGAGGTCCCAGTTAGAACACAAAATCCAAGATAAGGGTTTGCTCGAAAAGAAAGAATAGAAAAGCAAACAGAAAATTACAATTCAAGACACAGAGCAAAGATTTTCAGTGAATTGGTTCCAGGAGATACCGTGTGGATTACCGATAGAAGAGCAACAGGCAGAATTCAGAGTAAAGCGGATTATCCACGATCGTACAATGTGGAATCTGGGAAAAGAAACTATAGAAGAAATCAAAAACATCTGATACCAGCGTCCAACTTTAAACCGGAAGCTGAGGATGCCGAGGATTTTGGTACCTCAGATCCTGAAACAAAGCTAACGTCTCCAGACCAGACTTCCAGTCTCCAAAGCCTCGTGGACTGACCAGTTCCAGTGTTTCATCTGATCCAGGAAGAAAGGTTCCTTTAGATTCCAATCTAGGTGACCGTCGACCTGCCTATGTGACCAGGAGCGGTCGAACCGCCCGAGCCCCGCAAAGACTGGGAATCAACTACTTAAGAAGGGGAGATATGACGTAAGGACATTAACTGCAACCGAACTTTAACTGTCAACGATTCGAATGCAAACTTGCCGCCGAGATCAGTCCCGCACGAAGTCGAGTGCGTAATTTATTATCTGTTGTTTTGTGGCCGCATAGAATTTAAATAAAGTAAGCGTGCTAAGATATTTGGTGTACTTTATTGTCTCTAAGCTACACGCTACCCTTAGCAAACGCTGCAGACTTCGTGCCTCTGTTAACTGTGTTAGTCAGTCTACCGACTACGTCTATGATTTGATTTTTTTTTAAATTGAACTTTATAATTTCTTTCTGTTGAATCCAATATCTTAAGAAAGCAAAGAAATTCTGGAGTTCAGAGTTGAGTTGTTGAAACACGACTAAATTTTTTAAAAATAAAATCATAAAAGTAATTGTCAGACTCACAAAGTTAACATCCACCTCCTTCTCTTTTGTGTTCACATTGCGGCAGGAAGACTGGTTATTATACCGACGACTGGACAGTATTTGTTTTTAGTAGCTGCATACGTATTAGCGAAAAATGACTGTTAGAACTGTCTTGTAGAAGGGGCAAGGGAGCCGGCAGTATCATTTCCAGGGGGGTGCACCCGAGATAGATATATATATATATATAGCTCGGCTGTTCGAGCCTCGTCAGCGTAGATCCCTCCCCCCCCCGAACGCCCCTAATTTTTTAGTTCCATTATCGCCATATTAAAACGATATTAATTGACTATGTCATTTCATCTCTCACCCCTTTCTCTTTTTCTTTTATTCTTCCTTTACATTTATTTCATCGACTGGAATTAGAAGGGTTTCCTGATCTTTCCTTGAAATTGCAAACGTGTGTCGATGATAACTGAAGTAACTTTTATAATGTTTAGTATCTATCTTAACACACCAAAAATTATGCTTTTCGTTATTTGATATTGTTGAGAGAGCTTTAGGCGAGTAGGGTTGCTGTATTTCGCCTGCTAACCCTATTGGCGAGTCATTCAGAGTGCATAAGAATCCCAGGCTATTAGGCTTATGTTTGAAATTATTCTTTTTTCCACTTTCACATTCGCTAGCCCAGTGCCCGATGCGTTTACACCTTTTACAAGTTATTCTTGATGCATCCTTAATTTTATGAGTCCGTGTTTCATGTTTCCATGTTTTGTAATTATCTTTATTCAGCGTTTCAATTGGCCAAGTTCCAGTCGCCATTTTGAGGATGAATGATGCAGCCTTGAAACGAACGTTAAAATTCAGCAAATAAATAAATTAATCCGTCTGATGTCCATAACCTTTTGGAAATGTTAGCAGAGTTATCGCAGAAACATAGGAAGCGTTGGATTTTAACATAACATTTACTTTATTAAATTAGAACGGAAGAAACAGGCACATCACATAACAAGGTAACATCGCGAGAAAGGAAAAAGTGTAGAAGAAGTAAAAGGAATGCGTGCGCAAGCACAGTTACAGTTAAGTAGATAAATGTTTAGTGAGCGACAAGCTTACGAAATATTGTAACAATAGATTAAAGCTGTTGTGAACTAATATTATTTAAATATATGTAAAATACTCAACAACTTTTATGTCGCATTTTTGGGGACAATTTTCAACAAAGGGGATGAAAGATAAAATGACATAGTCATTAATATATACAGGGTGTTCCTGAATTCATAGTTCAAACTTGAATTAAAGGTTTATTTAAAGGGATTGTAAGAATAAATAAAAGGCATATAAAGAAGCATTTTTTGTAGAGCAGATTAGCAGTGTGGGGTTAGAAATAAAAAGTGTAGGTGGAAATATAGCAAATGCAAAAGAAATGAAAATGCTCTACTGTAAGTACTCAAATGTGCTGGTAGCGTCTAGCAAGTGATTGGCGTACCCTTTCGAAGATGCCAGGTGTTTCACGAACGGTTGCAGCACTTACGAAAGTTTTGCAGTGAGGTTTTCATCTGAGTCAACTGGAGTCTCGTAAACGAATGCCTTGAGGTGACCCCAAATGCAAAATTCGATACTTGATTAATCTAATGAATGTGCTGGTCAAGCGACTAGTTCAATTTGTCCAATCCATCGGGGAGTCAAATATGACAATGAGGTAATTACGCACATTATTTGCGAAATAGGCTGGAGCCCTATCGTGCTGAAATTATCTACATTTTCATTTCCGACCAAACGTTGCAACGCAGAAAATGCTTCTTTGTATGTATTTTAACTACCTTCAGGGACATCCTGTATACATACATATAAAAAAATAGACTATTTGGCGTTTGAAGGAATAAGAATCTTGACTGGAAAATGTAGCATGAATCTGTGAAATAAACATCGTCATAGTTAATTTGTCGCAGTTGAAAACTACAAAACCATAAACTTTTAATTTGGCCTAATTGATAATAACTAAATTTAAGTGTACTAATAATTAATTCTTTAAATTACATGTAATATTGATAATATTGCTTTATATTTAAACAGACGAATTTTCCGAGAAAAACTGAAGCGAAATGTATTTTGTGTAGCATAGATGCAGATAGCAATTTTTGTCTTGGGGGTCCCCGCCATGTCCAGTGCTAAAAATGGTAGATGGCTGAAATGTGAAGGTCAATAGTTCTGGCCTGCCGCGCGGCTGTCAATCTAAGGGTTTTGAGTTTTGATCAGTTTTCTCTAGATGTTACGTGAATACGCGTTAGAACCCTTTAAAATGTCCTCTGCCCAAGGCAACCCCCTCCCCCTTCCTTCACAGATACCCCATGTGCAGGTTTGCTTAAGTGCACTTGGCTTAGGGGACATCCACATATTAAAACAGGGAAAAGTTTTGAAAGTGACGCTGTGATGCCTTCCCTTAATATGTGAAAAAATCACCATGTCAAAAAACTCAAAACACAAATTTTCATCTAAATAGTTTTTGAATTTAAATCTCTGAAAAATTAACTGTATAATGTTAAAAAGAAATGTTAAACTTTAAGCGTTAAGTCCTAAAATAATTGCATTTAATCATATTCACAGTAGAGTCTCGATAGTTCGAGTCTGGATTGTTCTAGGTTTCAAAACGTCACAGTTAGTAAAAATACCAGTTTAGCTTCCAAATAATGACCAGCTCATATAAAACAGGCGATTTTTTTTTTCCGGTGAACAAAAATTCAAATACTTGGTGCACCCGGAAGCCGTATCAGAAATCCTCCTCCCTAAGAAAGTGGATGTATTTTTTCTGTAGATGTCCTCATAGACATTTCTGTGCAGTGTCTACATGCTGTTTTGGCAATGGCGCGATACTTCTATAGGGTAACGAGTCAACGTGTCGATACAAAACAATTCACTATTATTTTCCTGTATAATTAATTACCTGCTCTAATCAGTAATGTGTGATAATATGTAACTGCATTTTTCATTTAAATATGCACTCGAATCACAAAAATTGCTTTATTTCCATTTGTCTGTTTATTAATTTAATGATTTCGATAGTTCGAGACAAGGCCGGTCCAGTCTACCTCGAATTATCGAGACTATTTCAAAATATTTTTTCCTAATTGCGATCACATGCCGTGAGGCATTCAACACTACTACGGCCGAAAGCGTTGGTCATTACATTACGAGGGCTCATGTTCTTGCGCCAACATTATCTTCTATACTATTAAAATCTGTGCGCGTCTGTCTGTCTGTGTGTAGCATCATCTCCTCCGAAACCGCTGGGAGTTGAGTTTCAATCGAGGTGTCCACTTATTCGAAAAATTCCGAGGAAGGTCTTCCGCTAATTTAAATTTCGAAATTCGAATTAGTTTAGAGATATTGATAAAAAACCCCGTCAAAAACGCTAATTTTTGCTCTTTGCAATTCCGCGAACGTAACCCTTGTAGTGAAAATGTGAGAAAAAAGCATCGAGGTTGCCATGTTTGGCTATTTTATTAAATTATTTAGACTCCTGTAGTAAAAATAAAAGAATAATGATTTTTTTTCTGTTTATATTATTTACAAAGTTATTTTTTAATTGAAGTATTGCGTGCATTTGAAATCAGAGCCGGAATTCAATGTTTTTTGTGTGTAAAAGAATAAGGTATTAGGAGATTTCCGAGACTAATATGTATATTTTTTAGTTTAGCGAAAAAAAAATGGCTGATTTGGTGATTTTGAGAAAGTAGTAGATTCTACCGATTTGCACAGTTTTGGGCTTGGCGCAATTCACTGCGAGCAAACCGAAATAGGTTTAGGTTTGTGTGTGTAGGTTTTATTAAAATACGGCGTTAAACTTTAATTTTCCATGCAGAAATAGTGCAATTATTAAGGCGATTTTAAGCAATCGATCTTCGGAATTTTCCCCAATTAAGTAAATTGATTTACCTTGAGGGAATGCCGCCAAATTTCAAAAGAAATGAAATTCTCGCATTCGGTAAATTGGAATAGATAAAACACGTTATAGTAATTTAAAATACTGCTATGCTACTTTTCAAATAGATTCCTGCATTAATTTTTGGCAATGGAACCATACACAAATAACTATTTCCTATTTTGATTGCTGTTAAATCAGTGCATCTCTGAAAAAAAAAAATATCTCGCAAAATGGCATACGCAGATTCCTTCTTTAGTACCTTTCTTAGAAAAGTTGGCGATAAATATTCAAATGTAGTGTAACTCCGTGTTTAATAGCGTGTGTTTTTTGCGTTTCTATTTCTAATTCTATGGCACGATTGAGATGAGCCAATGTTACGAGCGGATGGATGGATAATTTTTTTTTAATCCAGCCGAACAGAGTATAGTAAAATAGGAATTCTGTATAAATACGAAAGTCTTTGGAGATGAACGAGAATGCCTATAAATATTGCATTTACTGTGAAGTTAAATTTAGGATACATTTTGGCTATTTGCCATCGACTATAAGCGCTAATTACGCCAATATGGCAGTTCTAGCAAGCATAAATAAAATTTCATTTCATGTTCTATTTTAATATGC
>JAWZYV010006074.1:12500-21852 GCA_038373885.1 Cheiracanthium punctorium | reverse complement strand
GCTCTGGAATTTTTGGACTGCCGCATTGAGTCTCGAACACACGACTCAATGCATGCCTCGAACCCACGCCGCATTGAGCCTCTAACCCAGGAATGCTTCAGTCGTGGGTTCGATTCCCAGCTCGAATTTTTCGCATAGTTGGTAAAAAATAAAATCAGCCTAAACACTCCAAATTGCCTAATAAATTTGCACGTTTTATGATTACATTAGCATAGTTAGAGTGTCGGCTATCAAAACCAGTTATAAATTGATTCATTAGGGTTTTTTGGGGGGTGTGTCATAACCCTCATGATGAATTTTTTGGCATACAAAATGTATATTCTTTGTTACATTATCAAACACACGTGTACATATATATGAGTTGTAGTAGCCGTAACCCTCCCTATGAAAAATTTCTGGCTACGCCCATGATTACAATAGCTTAGTTACAATATCAGCTATCAAAATAAGTTACAAATTCAGTTATAAAAAATTTAAAAAATACATGTAATGGAACATAAATTTAAATTTTAAAATAGCTTTTTACCTTATATGATTACACTAGCTGCGTGACCGCCCATTCTTCGAACAGTAAGAAACGGAAATTTTCCTCACATGTGTAATTCGAATTAATTCCAGGGATGTGGAATCTAGAAAAGAAAAAATATTTTAATCTTGACTTAAAGTTTGCATCATATGTACTAACATGAGATCATTGCAATATAATGACACAAAAAAATATTATGTCAGCGGCATTCGCTATCCAAAAAGTGAAAAGTTTCACCGTTTCAGTGAACTTCTCACTTTGAAAAATGTCTCATTTCCACTTAATGCTGTTTTTTAGGGTCACGTTTCAGTAATAAATACTTCAGACACTACATAAAACAGACACTTTTAAAAAAATTTTAAATTACATCACCCTCTCTTGCAGCCCTTTACAAAAAGAAAAGAGATAAGACTGCGCTATTAATGAATGTCATTTTATCTCTCATCACCCTTTATTGAAAAAATGCGACATAATTTTACATGCATTTAAATACTATTAGTTCACAACAGCTTTAATCTATTGTTACAATATTTTGTAAGCTATAGAATATGCATCACATGTATTTTCCCTAAATAGGTTACATTCATTAAAATTCCAACATAGGGTTACCAGGCAAAATACGCAAAAGATGAGCGATAAAATGACAAAGTCAATTAATATCGTTTTAATATGGCAATAATGAAACTAAAAAATTTGTGGGGTTCAGGGGGATCTACCCCTGACGAGGCTCGAACTGCCAAGTTTTTTTTTTTATAGAGGCTTTAAAATTGTTTTTCTAGATTATGCAGTTTAATTTCTCTTTTCACAAATAAATCAAGTATCTATAAGCGGAAATCAAGCGAAGCAAAGAAATTGTCTGTGTAGACATAAGAATATCTATGTACAGAAAACGAAATCTTTGGAATGGGAAAGTTTTTTCACAATTTCAGAAGAGCGCTGGTTGTAATTGGTTCACAACCGACTTCTAGTCGTATAATAACAGCAGTATTTGGCACATTTTGGCTTCAAGTATAAGGCAATAAACAACAGATGTTCTGTTGGGGTCTGACCCGCAGTAATCTCCTGCATCCGGAAACTAGCACGTTACGGCGCGGAAGGCGATAACTGTCAACCGCGCAGGAAAATACTTTGGCACCTGGCTCGCGCTGAAGGAAGAGGATTACGCTTGCACTCGCAGTTGGTGTGCATGTAGGATGGCTTAGCTCCAGCGACCGACCAAATGTGGCATGCTTAATTCTTTATCGTTTCAGTGTGTAACATAAATTCGTAGAAGTTTTAAAATAAATATGGTTTAAGTGTTGATATGTGTAATGTTTAATTATTTAATAATTTTGTATTAGCAACCTTCTAAAGACTCACTTTTCGTATTGCATTTAATTGAGCCGTAATGTAACGGCCATCCTTTCTCAGCTGACAGTTCTCTCTCCTACGCTGATATTTTGTTCTCTTCTAGAAAATTCAGCGATCTCTTGGCGGAGACCGTGGCTTAGCTTGGTGACATCATCGCGGCACGGAGCAGCCTGAATGTAGCTTCACGAGATTCCTGAAAAGAAGAAAGGAGGGTAAATAAAGGCTGTAAAATAACTGAAATAAAATAATACTGTGTAATCTAGGAAAACTATTTCAGACGATTTGGGATTGCAATTGTCCCTTCAAAGCCTGATGACAGTGACTTATGTCACTCAAACGACACACTTTATTACTCTCGGAAATAAAATGGATCGGAAAGTACCGAAAAATCTCTCTAAAATTAGGGAACGAGTAGATTTTTATTCTTTAAATGTAGTGCAGATTTCTTTCTACATATTTATGAAAAAGTACAAGAAGATCGTAAAAGCAGTGTAGATGATATTTTGCTTTTTAATCTTCTAAAGGGTTTTGTCTGTTGAAATTATTTCCTTTTTACGGTAACCTCTACCCGCGATCCCACTAGAGGAAGCAGTGATCGGAACCCAGACCAGCGCGTCGGAGAAGAATCAGTGGGGTAAAGCTAACCTGTTTCAGCACCGGCTAAACCGACCTCAATTTCCTTATTAGTGGGTGAACAATCCAACACAATACGAATTCTGCTTCATAATGATAGGAAATCCAGAATTTGAAGGGTTAAAAACACTTAGGAGTCGTTTTTCCAGATAACGTCGTTTAACTTTTTTTTCATTAAAAATGATCGTCTGCTTGAAGCATCAATACAAGAGGGGTTAAATGCAAACCGAAATCTGTCGAAAAAAGTTAAACGACGTTATCTGGAAAAACAATTTTAAACGAATTGGAATCTCAGTTTTCTCTTCAAAGCCTGTAAACCATGATTGGAGTATGATGTCATTGTCACTCGAAACAGCTTCACTCGAAACAGCGCGTTGTCGAGCAAACAATACACCTTTTTTTTTTTTTTTTTTTTTTTTAATTTACTTTCGGAAATAAAATGGTGCTGAAAAAAACGAAAAAAAAACTTTAAAATAGGGAAATGGGTAGATTTTGAGATTTTTAAAGTAGCGCAGACTTCTTTCTACATTTTTATACGTAATTTTGATATACTTGAAGCGGATAGCACAAACTGTGCAGATGTTCTTTCGCTTTTTTTTTTTCTCTAAAGAGTAATGGCAGTAAGTTTTATCTTCTAGTGGTTGTCCGGAATCGTTATGAGTGAATGATTGATTCAGTGATAAGCGTATGATCAATTCAAAAAATTACAAAATCTTCAATATTCTCATTAGTAGTTACGTACAATCCCGGCGGTCATTTTGACGAAACAATTTTTGCTTCAAATGTGCTGGCAAACTGTTGCCAAACATCAGTGGCGTATCCATAAATTTTTCATGGGGGGGTTACGACTACTGCAACTCACATATATGCATACATGTCTGTGATAAGGGAGTGAAGAATATAAATTTTGTATGGCACAAAATTTCTCAAGGAGGCTAGTTATTTATTACGTCATCCATAAACATTTACAATGGATATTATTTGATTATTTTTCATTTCGAAAGTTTAGAAACAGAAAAAAGTTCGAAATGGTTAAGGAGGTTATTGACCGAACACCATGAAATTTGGTATACTCAAGTCTTTCGTCAAGGAGAAGATTTTTATGCTATACATTTTCCTCTAGCTCGCCGCTAGATGGTGCTGCAGGACGTCGAATTCTGTTCAACCGCTCGCTATGAAAAAAACCGTTCGATCTAGCTTGACGAAAATTGGTACGTGGGGATATTTGAACACGGAGAATTTTTTTACACAATCCATTTTGCCAGAACTTGCCGCAAGGTGGCGCTGAAGAGCATCGAATTCTATTCCGTCGGACCGCTTGCTGTGAAAATTAGTACACATGGATATTTGAGGACGTACAATACTTTTACACTTTCCGTTTTTCTGTAACTTGATGCTAGATTGCGCTGCAGAATGTCGACTTCTATTCTGTTTAACTTAAGGTGACCAGATTTTTGTAGTCAGAATCGGGGACATGTCCCCGATTCTGGCAACAAAACTGGGGACATTTATAATTAATGCAATAATTAACAGCAATTTAATTGAAAAACAATGCAATAATTAAAAAATTGTCCCCAGTTCCATTTTTACATTCTGGGGACAATTTGAAAAAACGTCCTGAAAATGGAGACTGTCCCCAGAAAATGGGGACGTTTGGTCACCTTAGTTTAACTGCGTGCTATGAAAATACCGTTGAAGGCATTTTGACGAAAATATGTGCGCATGGATATTTGAACACGGAGAATATTTTTACACTATCCATTTTCCTCTAGCTCGCCGCTAGGTGGCGCTGCAGAAAGTCGAATTCTCTTCAACCGCTCGCTCTGAGAATACCGTTCTATCTATCTCGACAAAAATTGGTACGAAGGGATATTTGAACACGGAGAATATTTTTAAGCAATCCATTTTGCCATAACTTGCCGCAAGGTGGCGCTGAAGAGCATCGAATTCTATTCCGTCGGACCGCTTGCTGTGAAAATTAGTACACATGGATATTTGAGGACGTACAATACTTTTACACTTTCCGTTTTTCTGTAACTTGACGCTAGATTGCGCTGCAGAATGTCGACTTCTATTCCGTTCAACTGCGTGCTACGAAAATACCGTTCAAGCGATTTTGACGAAAATTTGTGCGCATGGATATTTGAACACGGAGAATATTTTTACACTATCCATTTTCCTCTAGCTCGCCGCTAGGTGGCGCTGCAGAACGTCGAATTCTGTTCAACCGCTCGCTGTGAGAATACCGTTCTATCTATCTTGACGAAAATTGGTACGTAGGGATATTTGAACACGGAGAATATTTTTACGCAATCCATTTTGCCATAACTTGCCGCAAGGTGGCGCTGAAGAGCGTCGGGTTCTATTCCGTCGGACCGCTTGCTGTGAAAATACCGTTCAACAGATTCCGATGAAAATTGGTACTGACGGATATTTGCGCACGGAGAACGCTTTTGCGCTATCCGTTTTTCTGTAACTTGACGCTAGGTGGCGCTGCAGAACGACGATTTCTATTCCGTTCAACTGCGTGCTACGAAAATACCGTTCAAGGGATTTTGACGAAAATTTGTGCGCTTGGATATTGGAACACGGAGAATATTTTCACACTATCCATTTTCCTCTAGGCGGCGCTGCAGAGCGTCGAATTCTGTTCAACCGCTCGCTGTGAAAAAAACGTTCGATCGATCTTGACGAAAATTCGTACCTAGGGATATTTAAACACGGAGAATATTTTTACGCAGTCCATTTTGCCATAAATTGCCGCAAGGTGACGCTGAAGAGCGTCGGGTTCTATTCCTTCGGACCGCTTGCTGTGAAAATACCGTTCAACAGATTCCGATGAAAATTGGTACGAACGGATATTTGCGCACGGAGAAACGCTTTTGCGCTATCCGTTTTTCTGTAACTTGACGCTAGGTGGCGCTGCAGAACGAAGATTTCTATTCCGTTCAACTGCGTGCTACGAAAATACCGTTCAAGGGATTTTGACGAAAAATTTGTGCGCTTGGATATTGGAACACGGAGAATATTTTCACACTATCCATTTTCCTCTAGGCGGCGCTGCAGAGCGTCGATTTCTATTCCGTTCAACTGCGTGCTACGAAAATACCGTTCAAGCGATTTTGACGAAAATTTGTGCGCTTGGATATTGGAACACGGAGAATATTTTCACACTATCCATTTTCCTCTAGGCGGCGCTGCAGAGCGTCGAATTCTGTTCAACCGCTCGCTGTGACAAAACCGTTGGATCTATCTTGACGAAAATTCGTACCTAGGGATATTTAAACACGGAGAATATTTTTACGCAGTCCATTTTGCCATAAATTGCCGCAAGGTGGCGCTGAAGAGCGTCGGGTTCTATTCCGTTGGACCGCTTGCTGTGAAAATACCGTTTTTGATGAAAATTAGTACGCATGGACATTTGAGGACGTACGATAGTTTTAGATTAGCCGTTCTGCTTAAACTCGACGCTAGACGGCGCTGCAGCGCATAAACTTCTATGCCGTTGGACCGATCGGCATACAATTTTTTATAATTGCACATTTGAGAGAGAAGAATATATTCTCTGTTACTTTTGATCTTAATCACCACTAGGTGGCGCTGCAGCGCATCAACTTCGATACCGATGGGCCGACCGCTATAAAAATTTTATACTGACACATTTGAGCATGGAGAATACACTCTGACTTCATTTAGGTGTTACTCACTACTAGGTGGCGCTGCAGCGCATCAACTTCGATACCGCTGGGCCGACCGCTATAAAAATTTTATACTGACACATTTGAGCATGGAGAATATACTCTGACTTCATTTAGATGTTACTCACTACTAGGTGGCGCTGCAGCGCATCAACTTCGATACCGCTGGGCCGACCGCTATAAAAATTTTCTACTGACATATTTGAGCATGGAGAATATACTCTGACTTCATTTAGATGTTACTCACTGCTAGGTGGCGCTGCAGCGCATCAACTTCGATACCGCTGGGCCGACCGCTATAAAAATTTTTATACTGACACATTTGAGCATGGAGAATATACTCTGACTTCATTTAGGTGTTACTCACTACTAGGTGGCGCTGCAGCGCATCAACTTCGATACCGCTGGGCCGACCGCTATAAAAATTTTATACTGACACATTTGAGCATGGAGAATATACTCTGACTTCATTTAGATGTTACTCACTACTAGGTGGCGCTGCAGCGCATCAACTTCGATACCGCTGGGCCGACCGCTATAAAAATTTTCTACTGACATATTTGAGCATGGAGAATATACTCTGACTTCATTTAGATGTTACTCACTGCTAGGTGGCGCTGCAGCGCATCAACTTCGATACCGCTGGGCCGACCGCTATAAAAATTTTATACTGACACATTTGAGCATGGAGAATATACTCTGACTTCATTTAGGTGTTACTCACTACTAGGTGGCGCTGCAGCGCATCAACTTCAGGACTATGCAGCGGATCGTCATGAAAATTCATAGCGGCGGATCTCTAAACCTTACTCTGCCCCTTTTAGAGTGTAGGGAAGGGCTTTAAGAGCCTTTGAACACCAGAACGCGCAAAAGAATTTCCAAGAGAATTTCTGTGTGTTTCGCGTGTTCCGATGGCTTCTGTTCGTGTTCAGAGGGCAAGTTTTAAAATCCTATGACGCTGGAAAAAGTTTCAAAGTTCCGAAAAAAAAAATATTGCCGGATAACCGCGAAACTTTTCGAACGATGCCGTTTAAGTGTGGGGAAGAGCTTCATGAACCTCTGAACACCAGAACGTGCGAAAAAATTTTGCGTAAATTTCTGTGTGTTAGCGTGCTCCGATGGATTGCGTTCGTGTTCAGAAGGCAGGTTTTAAATCCTATGACGCTGTAAAAAGTTTCAAAGTTACGAAAAAAAAAAAAACTTTGCCGGATAATCGCGAAACTTTTCGGACGATGCCTTTTAAGTGTAGGGAAGGGCGTCGAGAGCCTCTAAACACCAAAACGTGTGAAAAAAAAATTTAAGCGAGTTTATTTTATCAAAGTTCAAATATAGTAGTACGAAGAAAAAATTTTGGAAGGACAAAAGTGCGAGACCACGATACCTCGAAATTAATGCGGAAAACTCCGGTCAAACAGCATATGATTTTCGAGGATTACGATTTTGCGCATCGTGGACATATTTGGCACCGGAAGTATCGGCGGAAGTCGACGTCGTTTCCGGCGGCCATTTTTTGTTGATGCAGCACTTTCGCGTTACATGTGGAGCAGGTGGTGTCTGTGAGAAGACAAGAGGATTGGGGTTTCGGCCTCTTTTCCGATTGTTTTCTCATACGGCTTGCAGTTTCAACTAACGGTCACCGTATGGGAATTGCAAGTCGTCGACAAGTCGATCGAGACTTTCTGTCTCGAATTGAAAAGACTTTGAGTGTCCGGCGCCCGACTGGCGCTCCACTCCTGCCTGCCCCGCAATCTCAGTCTTCCACGGCGAATCTTCCAGAGTCTCGGACTGAGTGCCGCAGTCTCTGAAGGAGGAGCGTGTTGAGATGAAGGGTTTTCTGCCCCTGCGTCCGACGCACAAACCGCTCGACGCCCACGTACGCAAACCTCCCGGCGCTGATGCCGGCGGGGACGTCGTGAGTTTCGAACTGCTACCGAACGCGATGACGAGAATCTCTCGCACGTGGTGATAAAACGTGGATCCCGCCGTCGCTGCGGGGTCCGCGCCTCTCCCTTCGGAGAGGCGCGCCACGAGTTCGGGATTCGAGTCGGCTGCGATTCGAACCTTCTCTTTGACGGAGAAGATACCTGGTTGATCCTGCCAGTAGTCATATGCTTGTCTCAAAGATTAAGCCATGCATGTCTAAGTACATGCCGTATTAAGGCGAAACCGCGAATGGCTCATTAAATCAGTTATGGTTCCTTGGATCGTACCTTACTACTTGGATAACTGTGGCAATTCTAGAGCTAATACATGCAGCAGAGCTCCGACCTTCGGGGACGAGCGCTTTTATTAGACCAAAACCAATCGGACTTCGGTCCGTAAACTGTGGTGACTCTGTATAACTTTGGGCTGATCGCACGGGCCCGTCCCGGCGACGTATCTTTCAAGTGTCTGCCTTATCAACTTTCGATGGTAGGTTACGCGCCTACCATGGTCGTAACGGGTAACGGGGAATCAGGGTTCGATTCCGGAGAGGGAGCCTGAGAAACGGCTACCACATCCAAGGAAGGCAGCAGGCGCGCAAATTACCCACTCCCAGAACGGGGAGGTAGTGACGAAAAATAACAATACGGGACTCTTTTGAGACCCCGTAATTGGAATGAGTACACTCTAAATCCTTTAACGAGGATCCATTGGAGGGCAAGTCTAGTGCCAGCAGCCGCGGTAATTCTAGCTCCAATAGCGTATATTAAAGTTGTTGCGGTTAAAAAGCTCGTAGTTGGATCTCAGTTCCAGACGGGCGGTCCACTTACCGGTGGTTACTGCTTGTTCTGAACAGCCAGCCGGTTTCTCTTGATGATCTTCACCGGTTGTCTTGGGTGACCGGCAAGTTTACTTTGAAAAAATTAGAGTGCTCAAAGCAGGCGCGACGCCTGAATAATGGTGCATGGAATAATGGAATAGGACCTCGGTTCTATTTTGTTGGTTTTCGGAACACGAGGTAATGATTAAGAGGGACAGACGGGGGCATTCGTATTGCGACGCTAGAGGTGAAATTCTTGGACCGTCGCAAGACGAACTACTGCGAAAGCATTTGCCAAGAATGTTTCCATTAATCAAGAACGAAAGTTAGAGGTTCGAAGGCGATCAGATACCGCCCTAGTTCTAACCATAAACGATGCCAGCCAGCGATCCGGCTGTGTTC
>JAWZYV010006074.1:0-5000 GCA_038373885.1 Cheiracanthium punctorium | reverse complement strand
AGAGGATGGCTAATATACAATTTAAACACATTTTTAAAACAGCAAATATCTTTGGAAGGAAACCTTCCAAAGATATTTCCTCGCCCACCCCCAATTCTCCCACCCTCTTAAACGGCCTGCAGCGGCAATCGAACTGTCGGTTTCGAAGCGCACAAACATTAAACTTTAGTATACAATTTGAACAGCTTGCCATATTAAATGTTATTCGAAGAAAACCTTCCAAAACGCAACTCACTCACCGAAACAAAACATTATCACGTAATGATTTCTGAATTATCACACAATGCATTCTTAGATGGCATACATTAAAATTTAATATACAATATAAACACAGTTTTAAAATGGCAAATGTCTCTGGAAGAAAACCTTCCAAAACTCATGGCACGAACAAATACAAATTATTCTCGCATACGGGGCAGATAATGAAATGTAGTATGAATGTTATTGAAAAGAAGGAAATATTATTCAAAGAAAACCTTCGAAAGCTCAAGAGGATGGCTAATATACAATTTAAACACATTTTTAAAACAGCAAATATCTTTGGAAGGAAACCTTCCAAAGATATTTCCTCGCCCACCCCCAATTCTCCCACCCTCTTAAACGGCCTGCAGCGGCAATCGAACTGTCGGTTTCGAAGCGCACAAACATTAAACTTTAGTATACAATTTGAACAGCTTGCCATATTAAATGTTATTCGAAGAAAACCTTCCAAAACGCAACTCACTCACCGAAACAAAACATTATCACGTAATGATTTCTGAATTATCACACAATGCATTCTTAGATGGCATACATTAAAATTTAATATACAATATAAACACAGTTTTAAAATGCCAAATGTCTCTGGAAGAAAACCTTCCAAAACTCATGGCACGAACAAATACAAATTATTCTCGCATACGGGGCAGATAATGAAATGTAGTATGAATGTTATTGAAAAGAAGGAAATATTATTCAAAGAAAACCTTCGAAAGCTCAAGAGGATGGCTAATATACAATTTAAACACAGTTTTAAAATGGCAAATGTCTCTGGAAGAAAACCTTCCAAAGATATTTCCTCGCCCACCCCCAATTCTCCCACCCTCTTGAACGGCCTGCAGCGGCAATCGAACTGTCGGTTTCGAAGCGCACAAACATTAAACTTTAGTATACAATTTGAACAGCTTGCCATATTAAATGTTATTCGAAGAAAACCTTCCAAAACACAACTCACTCACCGAATCAAAACATTATCACGTAATGATTTCTGAATTATCACACAATGCATTCTTAGATGGCATACATTAAAATTTAATATACAATATAAACACAGTTTTAAAATGGCAAATGTCTCCGGAAGAAAACCTTCCAAAACTCATGGCACGAACAAATACAAATTATTCTCGCATACGGGGCAGATAATGAAATGTAGTATGAATGTTATTGAAAAGAAGGAAATATTATTCAAAGAAAACCTTCGAAAGCTCAAGAGGATGGCTAATATACAATTTAAACACAGTTTTAAAATGGCAAATGTCTCTGGAAGAAAACCTTCCAAAGATATTTCCTCGCCCACCCCCAATTCTCCCACCCTCTTGAACGGCCTGCAGCGGCAATCGAACTGTCGGTTTCGAAGCGCACAAACATTAAACTTTAGTATACAATTTGAACAGCTTGCCATATTAAATGTTATTCGAAGAAAACCTTCCAAAACGCAACTCACTCACCGAAACAAAACATTATCACGTAATGATTTCTGAATTATCACACAATGCATTCTTAGATGGCATACATTAAAATTTAATATACAATATAAACACAGTTTTAAAATGGCAAATGTCTCTGGAAGAAAACCTTCCAAAACTCATGGCACGAACAAATACAAATTATTCTCGCATACGGGGCAGATAATGAAATGTAGTATGAATGTTATTGAAAAGAAGGAAATATTATTCAAAGAAAACCTTCGAAAGCTCAAGAGGATGGCTAATATACAATTTAAACACAGTTTTAAAATGGCAAATGTCTCTGGAAGAAAACCTTCCAAAGATATTTCCTCGCCCACCCCCAATTCTCCCACCCTCTTGAACGGCCTGCAGCGGCAATCGAACTGTCGGTTTCGAAGCGCACAAACATTAAACTTTAGTATACAATTTGAACAGCTTGCCATATTAAATGTTATTCGAAGAAAACCTTCCAAAACACAACTCACTCACCGAATCAAAACATTATCACGTAATGATTTCTGAATTATCACACAATGCATTCTTAGATGGCATACATTAAAATTTAATATACAATATAAACACAGTTTTAAAATGGCAAATGTCTCTGGAAGAAAACCTTCCAAAACTCATGGCACGAACAAATACAACTTATTCTCGCATACGGGGCAGATAATGAAATGTAGTATGAATGTTATTGAAAAGAAGGAAATATTATTCAAAGAAAACCTTCGAAAGCTCAAGAGGATGGCTAATATACAATTTAAACACAGTTTTAAAATGGCAAATGTCTCTGGAAGAAAACCTTCCAAAGATATTTCCTCGCCCACCCCCAATTCTCCCACCCTCTTGAACGGCCTGCAGCGGCAATCGAACTGTCGGTTTCGAAGCGCACAAACATTAAACTTTAGTATACAATTTGAACAGCTTGCCATATTAAATGTTATTCGAAGAAAACCTTCCAAAACACAACTCACTCACCGAATCAAAACATTATCACGTAATGAACTCTGAATTATCACACAATGCATTCTTAGATGGCATACATTAAAATTTAATATACAATATAAACACAGTTTTAAAATGGCAAATGTCTCTGGAAGAAAACCTTCCAAAACTCATGGCACGAACAAATACAAATTATTCAAAAGAAGGAAATATTATTCAAAGAAAACCTTCGAAAGCTCAAGATACCTTCCAAAGATATTTGCTTGCTCCCCCCACACTTTGATTACTAGAATAATTCGTTAAAACACAAAAGATTAAAATTTACCCTTGCCATGGGTATACTAAACCAAAGGGAAAACAATCATCAGAAACTCGACAACGTTCATACGTGTCGATCACTCATCCCCTCAGAAATGCGAAATTCATTCATCTCGACAATTTAAATTCACGGAACCATTGACAGTCAGCAGAGTGAGCTTCGCTGCCTTGCAAACTCCGAGAAATATAAAAACGCGAACATACGAGTATAGTTACCTTCCTTTCGTCTCGCACCATCCCCAAGCGCAGAAAAAACACCGGCGCACTAATGTCAGGCAATTCTAAAAGCAAGCGTTCACATGCCACTCGTCAAAACCACCGTCCTCCGGAGGGAAAAAAAAAAACAAGTCGGAAGTGGGGGATGTTCGCAGTGGCATGGCGTAAGGGGGGGGGCTCCCATACAAAGGCATGTGCCCCCCCTGGATCCCCTGCTGCTGCCTACTTTGATTATTAGAATAATTCGTTAAAACACAAAAGACTAAAATTTACCCTTGCCATGGGTATACTAAACCAAAGGGAAAACAATCATCAGAAACTCGACAACGTTCATACGTGTCGATCACTCATCCCCTCAGAAATGCGAAATTCATTCATCTCGACAATTTAAATTCACGGAACCATTGACAGTCAGCAGAGTGAGCTTCGCTGTCTTGCAAACTCCGAGAAATAAAATAACGCGAACATACGAGTATAGTTACCTTCCTTTCGTCTCGCACCATCCCCAAGCGCAGAAAAAACACCGGCGCACTAATGTCAGGCAATTCTAAAAGCAAGCGTTCACATGCCACTCGTCAAAACCACCGTCCTCCGGAGGGAAAAAAAAAAAACAAGTCGGAAGTGGGGGATGTTCGCAGTGGCATGGCGTAAGGGGGGGGCTCCCATACCCAGGCATGTGCCCCCCCCTGGATCCCCTGCTGCTGCCTAATTTGATTATTAGAATAATTCGTTAAAACACAAAAGATTAAAATTTACCCTTGCCATGGGTATACTAAACCAAAGGGAAAACAATCATCAGAAACTCGACAACGTTCATACGTGTCGATCACTCATCCCCTCAGAAATGCGAAATTCATTCATCTCGACAATTTAAATTCACGGAACCATTGACAGTCAGCAGAGTGAGCTTCGCTGCCTTGCAAACTCCGAGAAATAAAATAACGCGAACATACGAGTATAGTTACCTTCCTTTCGTCTCGCACAATCCCCAAGCGCAGAAAAAACACCGGCGCACTAATGTCAGGCAATTCTAAAAGCAAGCGTTCACATGCCACTCGTCAAAACCACCGTCCTCCGGAGGGGAAAAAAAAACAAGTCGGAAGTGGGGGATGTTCGCAGAGGCATGGCATAAGGGGGGGGGGGCTCCAATACCCAGGCATGTGCCCCCCCCTGGATCCCCTGCTGCTGCCTACTTTGATTATTAGAATAATTCGTTAAAACACAAAAGATTAAAATTTACCCTTGCCATGGGTATACTAAACCAAAGGGAAAACAATCATCAGAAACTCGACAACGTTCATACGTGTCGATCACTCATCCCCTCAGAAATGCGAAATTCATTCATCTCGACAATTTAAATTCACGGAACCATTGACAGTCAGCAGAGTGAGCTTCGCTGTCTTGCAAACTCCGAGAAATAAAATAACGCGAACATACGAGTATAGTTACCTTCCTTTCGTCTCGCACCATCCCCAAGCGCAGAAAAAAACACCGGCGCACTAATGTCAGGCAATTCTAAAAGCAAGCGTTCACATGCCACTCGTCAAAACCACCGTCCTCCGGAGGGAAAAAAAAAAACAAGTCGGAAGTGGGGGATGTTCGCAGTGGCATGGCGTAAGGGGGGGGGCTCCCATACCCAGGCATGTGCCCCCCCTGGATCCCCTGCTGCTGCCTAATTTGATTATTAGAATAATTCGTTTAAAACACAAAAGATTAAAATTTACCCTTGCCATGGGTATACTAAACCAAAGGGAAAACAATCATCAGAAACTCGACAACGTTCATACGTGTCGATCACTCATCCCCTCAGAAATG